>VWZG01009480.1:926236-952929 GCA_013396735.1 Grallaria varia
TTTTCTAGTGTTAGGGTTTTTTTTGTCCATGGGGAGGAGATTTGTTTAATTTTAGTTCTGACAAAAAACCCCACAACACCCAAACAAAACAAAAAATCAACAAAGTTTCATGATAGGACTCAATAAGGCATTTTTAGTCTAATAAATGTTGTGCTAAATGCCAAGTGTTGTTTCCTCCCAAGGGGCAACACAGTGATTAAACTTGATTTGTACTTAATGTCTGTTTGCTGTAGTTGTTTATGTTGCCCTTATTTTCTCCATGGCTTCTGTGCCATTCTTGCATGGATTTTTTTCCTCCCCTTCTGTGAAATTACTACAGCTGTTAATCATTTGAAATTATGTAATGCAAGATATCTGAGGTTTCTATGACTGTTATGCTGTTTTAAAAATAGTTAATGTAAAGGAAAATAATAATTCCTGCTTCTTTCCTCCCATTCTTTTTTAGCAGTTGGAGGAAGGAACCAAATCATTCCTGCCTTACTAAATCTTAAAGTAGCTCCCTTGATAAAAGAGGGCTATGTCAATATTATGGCCATAAATTAGTAATATCGTGAAATTTTGATACTTAGGTTGTCAGTTTTTCTCTTGCTTTAAAGTACCAGCCCAAGAGCTTTCTCTCATTGTTTCTGATGATTCAGATAAAAGATATATTTTGTGGAGTTTGAGGTCTGCTTTGTCAAATAACTATTCACCTACCATGCAAGAGCAAGTTACTAATCTCCTGTGTATATTGATCAAGCTGTGTTATATTCTAATTGGATATTTTTCTTCAGTTACTGATGAGAAAGTTGTTCTTGAATTTTAATTTGAAGTCTAGAAGTCTTTCTCTAATGATCAGTTTTTCTTCATTGGCTGACCTATTTATCTTGGAACTTCTGTCTTGTGGTTCACTTTCTTGGGGTGGGATCTCCTAGTATTTCTGGTATTTATAGTGATTTCTGACTCTCTTCCACTTACCCTACTGTCAGTCTCTTCTTGTTGCCTCTGTATATGTGCTGTTCTGATGTAACAGACTTTGTGTTCTTTTTCCAGTTTAAATTACCTGTGTGGTAGATGCTGGTAGCTGCATACAGTATTCCAAACAAGTTCTTGCCAGTACCTTGAAATATGTGTTAGATATCAAGGTTTTGGGTTTGAGGGGAGTTGTTATTTGTTTGTTTATTCCACAGAATCACAGGATGGGTCAGGCTGGAAGGGACCAACAGTAGTCCCTTCTTGCCCTTCTGGTCCAACCTCCCTGCGCAAGCAGGGCCCTCCCAGAGCACATGGCACAGGATTGCACCCAAATGGTTCTTGGATATCTCCAGTGAGGAATTCCTTGAAGTACCTTGTTCTAGAATTAGTGCTGCATAGCACAACTGCTTAGGAAAGTCACCATGAGACTATACCAGGACCTAGGCACAGAACCTCTCTTTTGGCCCATTTTTTCCCCCCCTTGCAGTTGATTTTCTTTTGACTTGTAGCATATATTCTTGTTTAGATGTTTATATGCAGTCTTTAGATTTACAAACATTTCTTTTTCTTTAATATTTTCTTTCAGTGTTTTACTGAATGACAATCTGATTCATTTATGCATCCATCCACCTGTGATTTCCAATTTAATGCTTATGTAATAAGTGGTTTGCAGTGCAAGGAAAGTGCAAATTGTTTTATCGCAGACTGATCAAACAAATTGTCCCAGGGTAATATGATAAGCCTATGAGTTACATTTATCCCTGTTTTTAAAATTCTGACTTTAGTGTGCAGATTTTTTCCTAAACTCTGCAAGTATTTTTGATATCAAATTAGTGCAGCCGTAGGGGCAGTATTATTATTGCTTTTGCTCTGCATTATTAGTGACAGTTATGCCTTTATTTTCTTGTACTATACCTTAATTTTATAATCGAAGTGTACTACACCTTGATTTTTAAACACGTTTAAAAAGCTTTGCATTCCTCAGTGGTTCATGAATTTTCGGATGGTGCCTGTACAGTTGCTTTGATTTGAAAATGTGAAGTTCTTAAGTGTAGGTACAATAACTTCTGAGTAAATATACCTGTTACCAGTTGTCACAGGAAAGTTTTACCTGGTATTTCTTTGAAAATGGGTATTCAACTGACTTTATAGAATGCTTCAGTAACTTCTTTCTCTCCAGTCATTACTATACAGCCGTACCTTTTTTCCCCCCTCTTTCTTGAGTTTAGCTATTAAAGTGCAATTTTTTTTTAGCTTATGGGCATCTCAGTTTGGCTCCAAATCTGTCTTTATTTCTGTTTTTCCTGCTTTTTGTGGTACAGCTCCCCTGTTTTGAGGGCTGTAATTAGTACTCACAACTTTTACTAAGTGCTTGTTTAAATTCACTTAGTAGTATGAAAACTTTTCTTGCACTCCAATCAAGGGGTCAAACAGCTTAAAACTCAGTTATGTTCCTTTGGCATGGACATTGCCTTTGATCTCTGTGTTGGAGTTGTATACATCACCAAATCACTTCTGTTTGAACCCTCTGAGGTCTGGTCATAATTTGTGTTTTTTAAGATTTTTAATAGTATGGTTGCATAATATGATCCCCTAAGGAATGTTTCCCATAGTACTTGGCTGACAAATATATTGCAGATGTCTATTTTATTAACATCTTATCTGGTCAGCCCATACTCTTCTCTGTCAGATTCTTTTGCAGTTTTTATCTCTGTGTAATTTCTTTTCCTGCAGCTGTGCACAGAAATAAGAAATTTTAATGCTAAGTCCTACAGTCCCTTTTACTTAGTCTTGGATAGAAGTATGAAAGCTGAGATCCCACAGTAATAGTGCAATTTTATTTTTGCTTAGGTGGTTGAATGATTTAATGGTGAATTCTGTTATGTAGTTTCTAACAATTTTTTTTTGATCCGGGTATATTTCAGTGAAATTGCTGTTTCATAAATGGCACAAAAAAGAGGCAGTTTTATTGGTGTAATTTTTTCTTTTAGTCACATCTGAAGAAATGCTGAAACTTACAAGTTGGCCCACTTATATTTTGTGGAAGCTGCAAGTGTCTGCAACACCACCGGAGAGAGCTGTGTGCTGAGAGAAGTTGATACTGAATAATTTCTACTTGCTAAATCTTTGGGAGGCTCTCTCTAATGAAATTTGAAAAAAACCCCACCAAACTATCAGCAGAAATGGGGAGTTGCCTGGGATCATTTGCTAACTGACTGCCATTCTCGATAAGTTGCTTGAGGCCCTTTAGTGGGCATATGCTGATTTTGATATCATGTCTTGTCTTAAAGTTTTCTTCTTTGTTCTTATGTGTATATTATTTTCCTGAGTCCTCCAAATCCTCTATTCGTTGCAAAGATCTCTTTGTGCACAGTTACTACCTGCAAATCTATTAATTTTCCATGAAGCGTTTACTTAATGTGTTAATAAAGGAACTTAATGTGCTTTGCTATATTTTCTAATGTGAGGTTGAAAAAGTGTTTTCTAAATTAAGCAGGTGTTATTACTTACATATTGACTGTCAAAAGGTTGCCATTAATGGAATCCTGTAGTGAAACCCGGTGCTTTTCATGTCATTTGTTAGACTGAGAGTGTTACTTTTACCTTACAATGTAGGTCTTCATCCCAGAAGACCTTGAATTAGTGGTTTCTGGAACTTCTTCCTGTATCAGTCCTTACTATGTAAAGTGCTTCCTTCTAGAAATAGGAAGCTAACATTTTCTTGATACAATGGATTCTAAAAGAGAATGGAAAGTATTCAACCTAGACATCATATCTGAATCAGTATGAGGAATGACCTGGATTTACATGGGTGCACTTGGTCTAACACTCTAAAGTTTTCTATTTTACTCAACAGCAGAAAATTAACTGCTGAGTTTCAACTGGGAGTGGCTCTTTATAACACCTTAGCAGTAAATTTATTGTAGAAACAGATTCAGTTTAGTGACACTTGGATAATGCAAGCCTTTTATATCTAAGTCACTTCTCACCTTGATCAATTGTCAGTCAGCTACACACCAGCTGGATTTGCCAGGATGTAAAAAATTTCTGTAAATTGCTTAAATCATGAAATTATTTGGTTTTTATTAATAATCCTGATGAAGTATAAAGATGCCTGCCTCTTCCACATCTATAAGTTGCTCAATAATCTCTTTGGGATATCTTGTTGCATCTTTTGTAAAAATTTCTTGACCCATTTCTTCATGCATACTGTGTTGTTGAAACAAAGGGAGTGATCTCAAAGTATTTGTCATGGTTTATATTTATTCATACAAGGATGTTATCCACTGAGGGTGCAAAAAAAAAAAAGGGGGTATAAATAACAAAAAGAAATTACAAACAGCATGTTGACAGAAGAATCAACTTTGGAGTGAAATCTGTATTGTGATTGATGAGATGGAAAAGAGCTGACTTTCTCTTGGTATTCCCTGAGACTGTTTAGGAAAATGTTCTTGTATCTTTTAAACGTTTTTTTGTGGTTTTGACAGAATGGCCTATGATAGTGAAAGGCTACTAATGATACTGCTTGATTGTGGAGAACATGTTGAGAATATTTGCCTACACTTTCATGTTGGAATGATATGAACTATGAAAACACATATATTTAGTTCTCTACACATTGCAGCTTTTTTTCTGTGCCAACCACTTAGTAAATTCACTTATGCTTCTGATAGCTTTGTGGATATGAAGAAAGTGTTAGTCTCAGTGGCTCATTGAAAAATGTCCTGCAAACATAGATTTAAAAGTATATATATTAGTATAGGTCAAATTTATGCGGGCCTTCTTAGATTTTGTATGCATAAGATGTAGCTATATAAATAATTACAGTTCAGTGAAAGTTCAGAAAAATAAGAGAGATGATGAAGTTTTCTAAGTTGATCGCCGTTTCTGGTGATCTTCTAAGTCCTCATGTTTGGATTCTGGCTTTTCAAGAGTAGTTGATAGTAAGGCAGGAGACAGACTTGCAAGGAATATAGGATTGATTTGCCAAAGCTTGCTTCATCACTTGGATAAGATTTCTACATAACTATCTGAACAATTAGGATTTAAATGCATGTATGGATCTCTGGAAAGGTACTGTTGACACATGATTTCATGTATGTTAAGGCATAGTTTTGCTTAATGATTAGCTCAGTTAATTAAATCACCATAGGCAATGTAAACTGTCAAACAAACAAAATACAGTTAAATGGAGTGTGGTTTAAGTCCTCCTTTTAGATCATTAACTTAACATCCTGTAATGATATTTATTGACTTATTAAGTATATTGCATAGGTACTTAATATGCAAGATACCCATCCATGTTTTATTTGCATAATCACAATCTGTATTTTATACTATTGAGCAAGTAGTGTATGTGGAGTTACAAACAGTTATGTGCTATATGGAAATCATCTGAACATTGACTCTTTTAATGATATAATGGCCAGTAGACTTACCTGGAATTGAGTAGCTATTGGGGGATACTGGTTATGTACAGAACTCATTTATATTTTATTTAATTGAGTTTGACCAAATTTTGGCAGTGGTATTTGTTACTAATTAACTCTGTTTAGGTTTATGAACTGTTCCTGTCTGTGATCTGGCTGATAATCGTAATTTTATGTTGGGTATGATCTTTTGATTTAACTTCTGTTACAGGAGGTGGATGACTTTAATCCATCTTATTCTAATGTCCAATAAATGCAGCTTCCAGTTTCATTTCTTTTTCCATGCTTTAATTTTCCTGTTATTGTACAAAGGGTATGTATTCTGTCTTCTTTCTTTTCTCTGTTTTTTTTCCTTGTACTAGTTTGTTCCACCCCATCTCCCTTACTATTTAGTTTTTAATTTGTCATGCTTTTTTATACATGGTATTTTTCAATGGACTTCTACAGACTTGCTATTGGTTCCTGACTTCAAATCTTAAGGGTTATATTTGCAAAGGTGCTTCTGTGTTGAAAGAAGCATTGCATAGACATCTTAAGTCTTCTATCATCAGCTTGGGTAAAAGAGCGGAGTTCGTATTTTGAATGCTTCATTGGCTTTAAATATGTTTATTTTCTTTGTAGTTTTTGAAGACTTCACTTATAGTATTGTTCAACATAAAGCCTGATTGAATCATGATTTTTATTTCTATGTATTAGAATTTGTTTGTTATATATTGAAAATTCTTGTTATATTTATCTCCCTATTTGGTTCTCCTATAACAAGCAGAAGCATTTAGTTTATATGCTTACATTCTGCCTGGTGCAAAGCATCTCATTGTCTGGAGTGTTTTCTTGCCTTAAAAATGCATCCGTATGAGTGTTTTCCTTTTTCAGAGATTCATTAAGGTTGGAAAAGACCTTCAAGATCATAGAATCCAACCATTAACCCAGCACCACTGAACTATGCCCCCAAGTGCTGTGTTCGCATGCCTTTTGAACACTTGCAGAGATGGTGATTTTACCACTTCCCTGGGCAGCCTGTTCCAATGCCTGACCACCCTTTTGGTGAAGAAGTTTTTCCTAATAACCAGTCTAAACCTCCCCTTTCCTCTTGTCCTGTTATTTGTTACCTGGGAGAAAAGACTGACCTCCACCCTGCTACAACCTCTTTTCAGGTAATTGTAGAGAATGATAAGGTCCCTCCTGAACCTCCTTTTCTCCTGGTTAAACACCCCCAGATACGGAATAATACTGACTTTCTGAAAACATTG
The DNA here is from genome assembly GCA_013396735.1 of Grallaria varia. NCBI lineage: Eukaryota > Metazoa > Chordata > Aves > Passeriformes > Formicariidae > Grallaria > Grallaria varia. The sequence goes on from VWZG01009480.1 coordinate 932,871, forward strand.
TGGAGAACTTCCAAAATTTCAGTTGATAAAAGTAATAAAAAAGCTGACTCTGGCAGCTGAGTCTCTTGTTGAACCTCAAAGAAGCTTTCAAAGAATTTTCTTTTTTCAAAATGCTTGTCATCTTCTAGTGTATTCCAAAAGAAGACAGTGCATCTTTAGAAGCAAATTTTAAAAGCTTTTTGAAATTCAGTCCTTGGATATCACCTCACTGGCTTACGGATTTTCATGCTCAGCATGTTCTAGGTACAGCTGGCCTTGAGGCTGTTGTTCTTAGCCGTCACTGTCTTCTTTTTCCGTGGGGGAAGTTCACTGAAACAGCTGATGTAATTTTTCTGTGAAATCACAAAGCCTTGCATTTGGCTAGAATCAGGTTGAAAACAAACCTCCTCCTCTCAAAAAAATCCTAAATCCTACTAAGTGTTCACCGGAGATTATTTGGACAAAGCTAGGTATGCACAGCTATGCTGGCAGTCCTGAAGAACAGGAACTTCTAGCAGTGTGATGTGGCAGACGAATTCAGTTTTATTTAGGTAATGATTGAAGTGAAAACTGTTGTACAGGGGGGTAGTTTAGCATTGACTTTTCTCTCGTTTGAGGGATAGATTTTGTTTTCTACTGTTTCTTTTTGATGTTTTTTTTTTCTCAGTAAAGCTTACCATTAACTTTCAGTAGTGATCTAAAAGTTTGTATCACATTGGAAGTTTAAAAGGTTTATAATTTTTTTATCTCTTATGGTCTAAGTAATAGGCTGTTTCACTGAGCCTTTAAAAATTATTTTTGGCCTTTAAAGATTAGATGTGTTAATTCTATAGAAAATTAAGTCCTATCTAGTTTTTCTCTATGCTTCTGAGTGGATAAGCTATGTACCCTACCTGTAACCTTGCCTGGCTGCTAGGTGCCAACACTGCTGCTCTCACTCCCCATACTTAATGGAACAGGGAAGGAAATAAGATGAAAAAGCTCATGGGTCAAGATAAATGCAGGGAGATCACTTTCCTCCTTCAGTGACCTTGGTGTCTGAAGGGTTATTTCACATTTTTATCACTTTTCTTTCTCATAAGTGCTGTGCAGTATATTTTACCAGCTCTTAAAATATGTTATCACAGAGGCATTACCACTGTCACTGATGGGCTCAACTTTGGTGAGGAATGAGTCCATTTTGGAGCTGTCTGGAACTGGCTGTTTTCACCATGGGTGCAACCACTGGTCTTTTCCCACAGGGATTGTCCCTTCAGCCTCCCCCACTACCAAAACCTTGCCACATAAACACAATACAGATGTTCAATTTCAAGCCCAGACCTTGGATGCCACTCAAGCTTAAAATCTTGATTGCATGGCAGTTGGACGTATCGGCTGGACGGTTCAACTTGACTATAATGTATGAGTTTCAGTCTTTGAGTTATTTCAAAATGTGCTCCAAATGGGACTGCATCACCGTGTTCTAATCAAATTTCCACTGCAATTGATCTGATCTGACAGCTATCCACCACTGGAAAGTGGAGTTTTGTTCCCCAGTTCCCTTAGTTCCTGTTGCTTCCCTTGAGTTAGCTTTGATGCTTGTCACACGCTTTTCAAAAACAATTAGGCTTGTTTTTTGACTTGGTGAGCTTGATTGGTCCAACAAAGCATCTGATGCTTTTATGCATCCTCACATTGAGGGGAGCAAGACTCCCTTCTGCTGTGATGAGCTGTTAAAGTTAATTTGGCTATGATATATAACATAATCCCGTCTGAAAGCTAGAGTGCAGTATTTGTGTCAAACAGCAAGAAAATGAACTTGATTACATCTCTTGTGTGCTTTTGAGGAGTCCTAGACTTAGTCATGACAATGAATTAAAAAATATAACCCAGATAAAGGGGCCATCATATTTTCATGGGAGCATTGGAAAAAATTAGTTCAATGAGTTTTGTTACTTCCCAGCTTTCTTGTTATCAGTTTTTACTATAACTGCAAGTATGTAGCACTCTTCAGCTGTTGGGGATATGTAGGTACAGAGAATATGGCAGAAACTGAGTTGGCTTTTGTGTATCTGTTGAAGTAAATTACATATGCCCGTTGAATGAAATCTGATTATTTTCATTCTATTCATGTTTTCCATGTTTCCAAAATTAGAAAGTGCTGTGCTGGATGTATTCTTCACAAAAAAATTTTTAAAAGTCAACTTAACTTTTTGTTTGGTAAAAGATTTGTGAAGATGAAGCAAAATCTGTAACTTTGCTTACTATAAGGAAATATGGATTGAAGAATACAAAACATGTCGACTTTTTTTTTTTTTTTGGCGGGGGGAAGGTGGATGAATATATTTCAAGTTCCAATTTTCCTTCAGTGTAGAATGACCTTGACTTGGGGGACAATAAGTCTTAATTATAGCTGTTATGGAACATGATGCTAACGCATCTCTTCTTGTTGTAGTTCTGAGAAGTTCAAGGTGTACAGAGATCCTTGTATAGGAGGTCCATAGGAAGAAATTGACTGATTTGGAATTCACAGTTCAGAACAGTGATGAATGTTAGAAGTGATTGATATTTTTAGCTAAATAAATAAAAATATAAAGACAATGGTAAAGAAAACAGTTTCCTTTGTTACCTTCTTCATTTGTAGCCGCCCTCGTACAGTCTTTTTCTAAAATCCTAATTGTCCCAACATGCCATCTAGTTTTTTTCACTGTTTTTTGTATTAATTGCTTTTATGTAAGTAAAGCATTCTGTTCTGTTTCCTTCTCTACTGCAGTGGAACTTTGCATAACTTAGAATGGATTAAGTGGTAATCTGCATTTGCATCGGTTTAAAGGGACTGAGAAACCAAGTAACTGAGTTCTTTTCTTAGCTGGAATTTAGGAAGAAGATACTGTTGCTTATCAGCAGTCTTTTCTGGAAAACTTGGCTTTAGTGGCATAAAGACTTACTTGATCTGCTCTGTTTCTGTCCCTGCTTTCATTCTTTGTCAGCTGCTTGTCTGGCAGTATTGGCAAATTAAAATTAGTGATGTGTAATACTTCAACAGCACTGCTGTTTAGACTTTTGGGGAAATTGTGTTTTCCAAACGAGTAAATAGGGCACAAAGTCCACTTCAGATGTCTGTTCTCTGAGAGCCCAAGAATCCAATCTGGCTAGGATTTATTATTACGAAGTGGTGGAAACAGATCATACATTATGATAAGAAAATTCTTAGTTGCGTCTTGTGTGAAGATCAAATACGTTCAGGAATAAGAAGTTTATCTTTTTTCTGTTGTATACTTCTTGAAAGTTTTATTGTGTCATAGGATGATCTACCTGGATATCAAAACCATTGCTGTTTGCCACAGTATAAATTACTGTAATCAATAAAATCTTTTGCCTGGTTTGGGGTTTTTTTTCCCATTTGTATGGGTTTTGTCAGTATATATCTAGTTGGATTTGATTTGTCAGAGTGGGACAGATAAGGTAAATATGAACTAGCTAAACAACATTGTCTTCTTAATTTCTTTCCGCAGTTTTAAAACCGTGAAATCATGGCTCATTCAAAGACGAGAGCCAATGATGGAAAAATCACATATCCTCCAGGAGTCAAAGAAATCTCTGATAAAATATCTAAAGAAGAGATGGTGAGAAGGCTAAAGGTTAGTAACTGTTTACTAACTAAACTTTCCTGTACATGGTGTTCAATGATCCCACTATATTTTATGTCTCAAAGTTTTGAGGGTTTTTTTTCCCTTTGGGCTTTACCTTTTCTGTGCTTGGAGGGAAGAACCTCTTGGCTGTTGTGCCTTTTCTTCTATCACTTCTTTGAAGTGGCTTATCCAAAAATGTTTAAATGAATTAAAAAATCACTAATAGAAATGAGCTATATTAATTTTAAATGCTACTTAAACTTTATTTTTGCTCCTACAGTAAGTCAGTACTTTTATTGTTTTTCCAGTATTTTCTTCTCTACAAGAGTCATAATTTTGGAAATAATTTGGTTGCCTCAGAATACTTTCCTTTTATGCATTTGTGCTCTTTGGGTTGATTATAAACCCTTTTAGTCTCATTATTTAGCCAGTATTGTGGTGAAGGTAGTCTTTGATTATACTATGTACTTTTGTCTTGAATTTCTTGACCACATTGTTTTACCTAACTGTACAGGAAGAACATGTTTGCGGGTTAGTTATGTTACTACAACTCTTTATCTACCCATGTACTCACAAAAAGGCAAGCCTGTTTTGTGCAGAAGGAATGCCTGCAACTTGGGCTTGCCCTGTGAAACAGGAGGGAACAGATGTGAGAGAGGAACCTCTAAGTATTCTACCAGATGGAAGAGCTTAATGTGGAGTTTGTTTTCTTAAGAGGTAGTTTTAAGTCAGTTGAAACTTCTGGTAAATGAGCAAAACCAAATAAAATCCCAAACCACAAGGATTGCTTCTCCTCTCCCCCCAGTAACCTGTCTATTCTTTGGGATTTGGACGGATAGACTTAAGTCAGTATACTGCATCCTATGATGTTGAATAAAAGACAACATTTATAATTTACATATGAATGATTCCTAATAGAAGGTATTACTTGTTAGCACTTGCATATTTTTTTCAACTTGTGGAAATGCTGCACACAGTTCTTACTGATGCTTTTTCCCCTATAGTTTAATTTAATTTTTGGCCTTGAATGTCTAGTCCCTTCTGTTCTGTTACCTTGATTTGTTTTGCAGAAGGTGTGTACTTTGTAGGATGTCCTGTGTTTCTTGTCAGCTGTTTCTTCTGCCTGTGAATTCATCAGTGTGCAGGCAGGGAGAAAACTGCATGATGTTTCGTTTCTAAAGGATTGGATGAGCCAGGCTACTCCACAGGTGTATAGACCTAAATATAAACACAGTTGTCGGTGCTAAAGAGCAGTAGTTGATAAATAAGTGAACTATTAGCCTCATGACTTCTCTGGCTGCCAAATTCATATAAGTGTTAGGGAAGAAGTGCTCTTATGTGGGTTTTGTTTTAATTTACAAAAGCAGAAGTTCTGCTGTTTGTTTATGACAATATATTTATATAAAAAGGAATTATTTTGAAATCAGAGAATACATGAAAAATATGCACAATGAGTTTCTATATTAACATAACTTACATAAAAAAATGTATGTGTTTCTTATTGACATCCTCTCCAAGTTATAATAGACCTGGAAAGGAGATAGAAACTAAATGATTATAGTCTTGAACTAGCATTGGAGACAGAAAGAAGGTGATAAATGATGATAAAAGTGGAAATGATGAATAGTGTGAGAAAAACAATTTTTCCACAGGTTTTTTTAATGCACAAGAACTAAGGCACCATCTAAGGAACCATTAATTTTAGACCAGCAGTCTAATAATATACTTTTCCATAAGTTTTATGTAAGTAAATTCCACAACTTGTTTCTGTAGAATGATGTAGTAAAAACAGAAAGGGTTTAAGAAATATGGGCCACATCTGGAAGATGAAGCTCCAGGAATATTAATCATGATGGCCTGGGTGTGATTTCAGGCTCAGGAATCCTCTAACCTATTGCTTTACAGGAAGCTAGGAAGTTGTGCTAGGACAACTAGCTTGTTTTCCTATGTATTCCTTTAAATGCTGTGACAGATTGCTCTGGAGACAAGATGACTGATCTTTGTTGTGCTGCTGAGTATGGATGTTCATGTTGTCAGCGGAGAAAAACTGGAGGTTAATTTCTAGAGTAGGCAAAATCCATGTGTTGTGAGAACAGTTGTGACACCTGAATATTTATTCTTTACCTTGTTAACTACATAAATCTAACTACTTTTCATAGAAATGAAAGCAATTGTGATTTATAAATCAATAGTGTGTAAAGGCACCAGTACACTTCAAAAGGTTCATCTTGTGTCTGACAGTGGAGGACTGTATTTTTCTCCTGGTGGAAGTTATATGTCTTCATAAGCTACTAATCTTCTGTGCCTTTTAGTAAAGGATTCTCATGTTCTTAAAAACTACAGCTTCTGTGAGCCTAATTATGCAGAACTTATCTTTTTTTTTTTTTTTTGAAGTCGGATTTGTTGCTCCCTGACCAGTTATATTAAATCTTTTTGTTTGTTTGGTTGGTTTTGTTTTTTGAAAAAAAATCCCAAACCTAACTAAACAACAAACTATAGCAAAGTAAAATATTTTGCTGTGTTTTAGGATTCTGGGAGGCTTGTGTAGATTTTTTTATAGGAACATCACTGACGTCATTTTTCTTGGAAAAATATCTCTTCCTGCACTGGTGAAGTAGATGGGAATTTTGACTTTAATTCTCAGGATTGTGTAATTAAGTCTTTATTACCATTTTGTTGTTTTTAACGAGGGTCGAACTCCTCAAAATAACCCTGCCTCTGTGATTCAAGTGAGGAATTAGAGAAAAGGATAATTACTTTCTTTTGTCAATAAATTTTTCTCCTTGAGACAGGTTTTTTTTGTTTTTTTTTTTTTTAAATATAAGAATTCTCACCAACTAGCAGTTAGTAATTATAACTTTTCTTGCTTTTGTTTTATTTAGCATGTTAAATATTTGGTGTCTCGGATTCCTTTTTTCTTTTTTTTCCATAACTCCAGTCTATTGGATCCTAATAATACTAGTGGGCATTTTAGTCCTATTGGACAACGTCCATGCTGTTGGGCTGCCTGAATTTATATATGCTTTTGCTGAAAGTGTGTGCTCTGCTTCTGGACAGCACAGGGGGGATAGACTTGTCCTCAGAGCAGTAATAGAGAAGAACCTGAAACTGAAAGAGAATAGAAGGAAAAAAATCATAACTCCGAATAGTTTAGAGAGAAACAAACATTTTGAGTAAAGTTTAACTGTTTTCTGAATTTTTAAATTAATGACTCTAACAGTGAATGCTGTTGTATTTTTTGAGTTGTCCAACTTCCTTATATGGATTCTCAAAAGGATCTGGGAAGTCTTACAGCTAAGCATTCAGTAGCTTTGCTGAGATTGTGTGTTGGGACTTGGCTGGATCCTTCCCATACCCTGAAATATAAGACATTGGTTAATCAAGTAAGTACTACTGCATTGCTAATAATGCTTCTGTTAGAAGTTGCACAAAGCCAGAAAAAGAACTTTTAGTAAGGACCCTGTTACAGAGTGTTTAATTTTATGTACCAATTTGTGTCTATCTTATTTAGATGGTTGTGAAAACTTTCATGGATATGGACCAGGACTCTGAAGAAGAAAAGGAGCTCTACCTAAATCTTGCTTTACATCTTGCTTCAGACTTTTTCCTCAAACATCCGGATAAGGATGTACGTTTGTTGGTAGCATGTTGTCTTGCTGATATTTTCAGAATTTATGCCCCTGAAGCTCCATACACTTCACCGGATAAACTAAAGGTAAATTAATCTTTTTCCACACCAGGTTTTTCAACTGAATGACGGATATAATCGATTACAACTTTTTTACCCCTCCCTTTATTTCTGGTTAAATCTAAGCAATTCAAAGTTTTCACTTGATTTTGGGATATGATTGTTTGTTCAAGTCAATTTTCATGAGATAAAAGGATATACAGTACATCTTCCAGTAACTTGTAGAATTTTGCATTTGTATTGAAAATAAATATTTTATTGAACTGTCATTGGGATTTGCAGGTAATAGTCTTTAGAAATATTGATATCTCTATAGCTTTTGTCATAATCTCTTGAAAGATAACTAATGCCTTCAACTGGGAAAATACCTCTAGGTTTCCAAGTAAACTACCAGGAGGTGAGTACTTCTATTTTTGTAGATAAAGGCTCTGTTGAAAAAAAGAGGAAGTATTTTTGTACAGAGGACAATGATTTCTGATGTGGCTTGGAAAACTCTGCAATTACAATCATTGCTGATCCCACTAGATGGGGATGGTTGATAGAGAAATGCCAGGTTTGAAAAGGCAGTACAGATCTGCCCCATTTGTTTCAGAAAAAAAATTAGGTTGATTTGTGGGTTTATTTTTTTACTTTTTTAGTAGACATCTGTAGTGAGTTGACCCTGGCCCGATTCCATGGACTCATTAAATCCCTTTCTGCAATGAGGCAGAAGGAAGAGGGGTCATCCACCCACCACCTTTATGGGCAAAAACAGACTCAAAAATGAGATAAGACCTAAAATTTATTCCTAACAGGATAAAAGCTAAGCTAAATAGTGAGGAAAAAAACAGCCTTAAAACACACACCATACACACACACTTTCCCCCCACCCCTCCCTCTGTCCATGGGGGGTTGCAGTAGGTTGCAGTTGCTGCCGCTTGCAATGTGAGTTCCCCCACCCCTCGGGGTCACTCATCCATGGGGTGTAGTAAAGGTTGAGTCCCTGCACCCCAATGGGCCTGCATGGGTTACAGGGGGACATCCTGCTTCACCATGGTTTACAGGGGACCACAACTGAGTCCTTCCCGTGTTCCGTGGGGTCCCTCCCATGGGAGACAGTCTTTAGTAGACTTCTCCAACGTGAATCCACCCCTCGAGCAGCAGCTCTTCCATATCTGCTGTCCCGAGGGCCACAGCTCTCACTCGGGTAAAACCTGCTCCAGTGTGGGTCTGCCGGTCCACAGGTCCACAGGTCTCCTGCTCCAGCATCCACAGCTCCAGCGCAGGCTCCTCCATGGGCTGCAGGGGTTTTAGCTCTGAGTCCTTTCCCTGCTCCATGCGGTGCCTCCTCCCTCCTCGCTTCTGCAGCGACCTTGATGTCTGCCTTGTTATCCCATGTTCTCGCTCTCTGGAATTTCTTCTGCGCAACAACTTCCGATTCTTAAATATGTTATCACAGAGGTGTTACTGTGATCTCTAATTGGCTCTGCCCTGGCCAGGAGCCGGATGTCCCTCCTGGGGCCAAGTTTCATTGGCTCCCATGGGACAAGGGGAAGCTTCTAGCAACTTCTAACAGAAACCACCTCTGCAGACACCCCCCACTACCAAAAAAAAAAATTCACCTACAGAAACACAGGACAACGTCTAACTTTGTTTCCAACTCTCAAAATCAAAGTGCTTCCCTTGCACAGTCAGATTCTGGAGTGATGAACTGAGTTTTAGAGAAAATCTACAAAAAAGCAGGTGAAAATAATGCTGGAAAATGTGTGGGGATTTTTGTCTCCTTGATTTGAGTGTATGTGGTCTTTTTTGGTGTTTTGGTTTGGTCTTTGCTTGTTCCACAGCAGGATAAAGAAAAGATAGTTGTGGTGGAAGGTCGATCTATTATTTCTTAAGAGGAAATCACTCGATTTCTCATCTAGTAGTTGCACCAGCAGTGCTTCCTAAGTAGGGCAAACAGTTCAGTTTCCACTGTAGCGCATCTTTTGTTAACAGCCGTCCTGGAAACATATCTAGGGATTTTTGTTAGCTCTGTTTTCTTAATTCTGAGTTAGTGTGTAATCAGAGGTACAACATCAACTTGCTTTACTTATTGATTACACCATCTTCAACTGGAGACAAATGTTAGCTTTTTCTACTGTGCTATTTTTAAGTCTGGTTTTTGGGCATCCTGGTTTCTACTTCAGTTTTGAGTATATATTTTCATTTGCTTGTTAGGCTGAGATTTTTTTGTTTTTCTCTTTCTGAATTGATCCAACTAAGTTCCTCCTTACAGTTTTTGATCTACCAAATGGTACTAAGTTTCAAATTTTATAGTGTATAATATTGGAAGGTTTACATTACTGATCTCACTCTTGAAGTATAAGCATAATACAACAGCTACTTGGACAGAGCTCTGAATGGACTAGGAACTTCCACTGCCAGCATTGAGTTCTGTAATCTGTGCAGATTTCAGAATTCAGTTTCTTGATGTTGTTTTCTAGACGAATTTTGATAAATAAAGAAAAGCCAAACAATAGAGACTTTAGCCTAGGGCTGTTGAGGTAGGTTTTTTGCAAACTTACACAGCTTTTGTGGTTGCAGGACAAACTCTGATAGAATTGTTGAAGAGTTCCCTGCACTTTAGGACAGAGATAAGAGGAAGAACGCTTCCTCTTGGGTTGTATCTTGGCACTATTTTTACCCAGTATTTAATATCATATCCATACTGCAGCTTTGAGTCTATTCTTGTATGTTTAGCACCAAAGTTCAGGAGTGCTGAAAAGGATTAAATTCTTGACAGGAGAAAACTTAAGATTTAAGTTTTGCCCTTGCTTCAGACTACTTGGATCTCTGTGTAACTTACACACGGTGCAAGTGAGATGCTGAGGAAAGTGATCAGAATTTCAGGGTTCTCTCTTCTATGTATGTCATCGGTGTAAATCTTGCATTTCTTGCTGAGCATTGAAAGAGCTTTGATAATAGGGATAGAAAATGCCACGAGGAAGCTAAAAACAGAAAGGGAGCAGGATTGCTCTTCTGGGATCTGGAAACTTCTAACTTCAAGTCCTCAGTCTGTGGAAAGCCTAGAGCCCAAACCTAATTTTTTGGTAGGAAGATAATCTAATCACTGATTTGTGTCCATTGAGAACTACTTGAACAAGGGACTGTCTGCCAGACTGCTGAAATGGAGATGTTTAAGGGTGTATATGGTAGCAGAACATCAACACTCTGAATGTGTTCTCTGGTGAGAACAATGGCGCTGATGCTTATTGAAGCCATTTTGTGGTTAATGGGCATCAAGACAGCAATCCACAAAAAACATTAAATGTTCTTCCTAAACTTGAAGTATAAGCACTTTTGGTTTTAGAGTCTGAATTCTAATGTAGACTTGCTTTATGGAGTCTGATGTGAAAACATATTGTTGTGAAAGTTTTATAATTTTTTAGCTGCAGCCAAAGTTTGTTTTAAGCTGTTTTTTGAATTTATAAATGCATGTTCAAATAGTATGTATGCTTAAAAAGCAGAAAAATGTTGGGTCATAATAAGTGAAATACTAAAACTTTGGTGAGCACTTCTGAGTTTAGTCTTGCTTTCTTTCAAACAAAATTGGAAACATATATTAGGAATAAATGATTACTTTTTCAAATGATGGCCTTATTTAAAGGGTTCAAATGCTGGATTTACTGTACATGTATGCTATTCATTAACGTGTGTAGTTATATGCAACACAGTTACGAGAACTTTACAAAAATTTGGAAAATTAGTAAGGTCTTTGAATCACATTCAGTAGACAAGTGTTCCATAGTGAGCTGCAGGATGAAAAGTAAAAATACTTCGTTAAATGAACTGATTGAGATTCATCTGTACAAGTAAAGTATAACAGAAATAATTAAGATAGAGCATGAGTTCTAAGAGGAAGTAGCTTTTATATTTGACACTGGTCTTCCTATCAGGTGCTCCCTTTCTTCTTTAATTGAATCTTTTATCTTCACTGAACCTAATTTTGTATGTCTTCTAAACTTCCCAGAACCTTCCAGTGAACTAGTTTTCCTGAAGACAGCACTCATTTTGGGTGGGAACTGATGGCTTGCTATTGGTTCAGACATTAGTTTTTAAGGGAGGGATTCTTCAAGTGGGCTTTTTCCTGTGGACTGAGTGTTCTTGAGTGATTGGAGACCTTTAGATGTGTCCATTGAACTCTGGTTTAATTTCACGTGAAGAGTCTAGATCATGTGCTCTGTGAGTGATCTCAAGTGTGAGCCAAACAGTGATCCTTCTGATCATCCTTAACACTTCAAAATCATAGTCTCGTTCCAAACTAAAACATTAGAGTAGCCGTATCTCTGAACAGTATGCTTGCTGTGCTTTTTTGCCAAGAGGTGATGATGACAGCTGTCATCTAATTCTTGTTTTTACCTAGAACCACAGTAAGTCTTCAGCTTAATGATTAAGGCTCCACTTTGTGGTTGTAGGGTTAGAAAGAAATGAACCCCATTTTTATCTTTTGTCTGTCTCATTCTTGGGGGTCTAAGGGGAAATGGTCCTTTTGAAAATGTTACAGAAAAGCTCAATAGACTGTTTCTAGAGTAGTTTTTTTCAGGGTTAACAGTAAGGCTTTCATGTATTTATTAGGGCAGCTTTATACCTTTTGGAATTTATTTGATTTATACCTAGAGTCTTAGAGGAAATATTAGAGGTACAGTTGAGGCTGTGAACAGTTTCTGGTGAAACATGCTTCTAAATATTTTGATTTAATCAAGTAGTTGTGAATTTCCATTTGTTAATAATCTGAATATAAAAAACATTTAAAAAAACCCCTTCCTGTTTGTTTCCATTGTGTTCATAACTGACTGTTTATTCCTTATAACCTGCTTCAATTTACTCTGTGTGAGACTTTTTCTGAAGGAGTCTTCTGGTGCTGAAAGTTGATGGAGGAAGCTGGAGACTTGTTAGTTTTTGCAAGAGATGTGATCTGTGTCAGTATCATGATGACTGAGAAATGCACCAACAATACAGCGTGAACATAAATATATATAATAATACTCTTAGGAAAGCTGTAGTTGCCTACCGCTTTCCCCCCCTTTTTTTGAAACACATTGCAGTATGAAGTAAAAGTGTAAAATTCATTGTCTTGCTGAATAATATTCTCTTGACTTCTGCAGCATGTCAGCCAGTTGCAGCTCTGTTTGTCAAGTTCAGTGCTTTTCTTTGGAAAACTTTTGCTTCCTTAGGAAGAGGTTGCTTTAAAGAAACACAGAGTAGTTTAAAATTATTCCTTGGCGCTTTCCATGGTGTTTTTGCAGCAGATCATCTTCTTTTGGAGAGTGAAATAATGTGTCTGTCATTGCTGTGTATTTTGTAGTGATAAATAATACTAGTATGTTAAAAAGGTAGTTATTTTAATTTTGAAAGTTAGCTAAATAACTATTGCTTCTTTCTTTTCAGGATATATTTATGTTTATAACAAGGCAACTTAAAGGTTTAGAAGATACAAAAAGCCCCCAGTTTAATCGATATTTTTATTTGCTTGAGGTAAGCTTCATAACTTTTTTCATAATAACTGTTAGGTGTAGTTTTTAAATTTAATCTTGTATTAACTGCTGCTTTTATTTTTTTTTCCTGTTCCAACACAGAACATTGCTTGGGTCAAATCTTATAACATATGTTTTGAATTAGAAGACAGCAATGAGATTTTTACACAGTTGTACAGAACGCTGTTTTCAGTGATAAAGTAAGTATTGTCACCCCCAATTACAATATACTATTGCATGCTTGGGGTCAGTTGCTTCTAAGATAGATGTTTGGTGTGACTTTAAGTGTTAATGAGCTTAGTTTTGTGATTGTTTGACTAAATGCAGCAGTATAAATACTACAAGCTTTCAGTTTTGCCTGTCACAGTTAAACAAAACGGCAAATAATCTTTTTTTCCTGAGAAACTTAATTTGATTGTCACTTGCTGCATTTATTTAATTCTGTTCTGGACATTGAATGGTGTAATATGCAATTCTAAGGAGTTTAGAGGATTATTGCTATAAAAACATAAGTCAGAAAGTAATGGACACTAGAAGGCACTGCTGGAGATAATCCAGTTTGCCCCTTTTGCTCAAACCACTTCAGCTCGAGTGGATTGCCCAGAACTGTAGCCAGTTGGGTTTTGAGCATCTCCAAAGATGGAGAGTCCCTGCCCTCTCTGGGCAACCTTCTAGTGCTCAATCACCTTGTATTTTAAAAGTTTCTTATGATTTAATGGTATGTCCTGTATTTCTCCTGGTGCCCATTGACTCTCGTTCTGTCCCTGGACACCACTGAGTACATCCAGTCTTGCCCTGCCTTCTTTACTCCTGACATCAGATATTTAAACACAAGTTCCTCACTAAGCTATCTCTTCTCAAGGCTACAAAAAGATGTTAACTCTCTCAGCAGCTCCTTGCATGAGAGCTGCTCCAGTCCCTAATCATCTTTATGTCCAGGACGTACTTGTCCCTCTTGGGCTGGGAAGCCCAGATCTGGACACAGCACTCTGGATGAAGTCCCACCGGTGTTGAGTAGAGGGGAGGGATGTTCTAATACACTCTCTTTTCATGGTAGGGGTGGATACAGTCCTCTTACTACAGCAGTAAATGAGGAGAAATTCAAGAACATTTTGGAAAGTGGTATATGGAATTGAGGCACTGAAGTATTTTGACTCCTAAGAAAACTTGTGATTTGCTTATTACATTCCGTGTTGCTTGGCATCTCCACAGGGAGTGCTCTGAATGGAACTTGTACTTCCTATGGGTAGTACACTAAGAATTTTTGTTTTCAATTTCAGCAACGGTCATAACCAAAAAGTACATATGCACATGGTTGATCTAATGAGCTCTATCATTTGTGAGGGAGATACTGTGTCACAGGAACTTTTGGATACGGTGTTAGTTAATCTAGTGCCAGCACATAAGGTAAGACTTAATAGTGGCTTAAGTTTCTTGGGGTTTATGTAATCATGATTTATTTGATGTATAAATTCAGATAAGTAGATCATATTGAGATTTTAGCTGTAGCAAATGTCTTCATATTATTTGGATTTCTTTTAGCAAGCAATTTTTAATAGCCCAAAAATTCAATAGTTTCATTGCTCTGATACACTTGCTATAAGCAAAGTATCAGTGGTCATAGTAATCTAAAAGGTTTAATGTCATATGAATTTAAACACAGATTTTTTTTTTTTAGATAGTTATCCTGTAGAAATGAATATAAAAGTTACATATGTCCTTTGGAAAGTTTTTAATTCATGTATTGCTGTATCAACAATTCAAACTAATGTGGCGCCCTAAGTGGGCTGAAAAAAGTTGTCACGACTGCAGATTTGTAATTGACTCTGTTGTACCAACAATACCAAGAAATGTTGGCTTGGTATTATTGAAAGCACATTGGTATGTTTCTGATGCAGCTATAGAATTAACTATGTGCAGAAGTGGTGGTGCCTGAGGAGCCCAAGGGATGGTTGTCTTACCTTAATGAGTAGTGTCTTGTCAAAAAACCCAAAGTGTCCAATAGAGATGCACCACAGGAAGAACTTCAGAACTTTGCTTGTGTTGCGATACTTAAATGTTTAAAAAGCATAGAAGTCTTACTTCTTAGTTCAGAAAACTAGTTGTGTCCCACAAAATCTCTTAGGCTTCTTATTGTAGAAGATGACTTTTAAGTTCTGTATGACAAAAAGGGATTCTGGGGAATGATCTAGGAAATGTGTATTTAACTGCATTTTTGACAGTTCTAACAGCTTGTTGGTTTTCTTTCTTTTTCTTAAAAATGTTTTAATGTCTTAATATTTTTTTTTAAATAATGTTCAGGAAAGTGCTAACTACTGTAGTTTCTGAAAAGTGTAAGGTTAAGAGGATATTAACTGAGAGTTCCCTTGGAATACCCACTAGGGTGCCTTTACCACAAGCTGTCGTTTTCAGTAAATAAATAGCACATAAATTATATTTCTATTGACAGTGAAAGATTAAATGCTGAGTGTACAGCAGTAATTTTTTTTTCCCCACTAGAAATGTTTTGGCTGTGTCCTGCAAGGGATCTACTACATTTGTGCCAGGACCAGACAGAAATTTGTGTGGTTAAGATTCAGATTTATGAATTAAAGCTTTGGAATACAAGAAACAAAAACAAGACTATGCAAAATACTTCCGTTTGTGTTTTCTCAGTTATGAAGAATCTGTTGTTTCATTGTGTCACGTGTGTTCAACTTGATTTGACTGTGCTATTTCTATGGTTAATGTTTAATAAATTAATTTTGAGTAGAAGAATTTGCTTCCTGTTAGTCTATAGCATTAAAACAATTTTGTTTCACAGTGTATTTAAATTTATTGACTGAACATTTTAATAGGATAATCTATTTAGAGGGTTGCATTTTCTTCTACTTTTGGTTTAATCAAAGTGTCTTTTTGGATAGGATGCTCATAGCTTCCTTTGTAACTGAAATAGTTATATAACTTCATACTGTATTCTGAGTACTTTTTTTTTTTCCTGTTTTCATGCTAATGGAAAGAAGCTTCTAATATTTTTCTGTTTCATCTCAAAATCTTCATGTTTATTTAAACATTCTGTCTTCTAACTACTTTCTGCAGCTTCTGATGTCATATTGGAAAAGTGTAATGAATTCAGAGTTAGGAACTTTTTTGCTCCAGTCCACTGAGCGCAAAACTACAAGGACATTAAGGATAAGGTCCACCATAAAAAACTATGTTTTAGCTGTCCTAGCTGTTTGGCTGTACAGGCTGTGGGAAAGAGAAATTGAATAATCAGACTGGTCACCAAAAGTGGCATAATAGCAACTGTTGGTGTAATGATCAGTAGGGAATCCCTAGATTTCCTAGGGACCAAAAAATATTTTTGATGGAGTAGAAGGAAGATCAATCTGTCAGACTGAGAGATTGTTGGAGATTAAAACTGCTATGTCTGTAGAAAGTGACACAGGCAAGTGATGGATTTTTAATACAGCCAGAAGGAAGGTTGATAGAATGTGTGGTGGTCTTGTGAGTTGAATGACTGGTATTGTAGAAACTAGTTGTACTGGGTAACACAAGATTGAGACTTGAGGACATTAATCATTATAATTTATCTAGGGAGTGGTCTGTAAATATGTACTGGGAGCAGAAGTTTCAAACAGCTTCTTTAGTTTTGGATCCTGGATGCTAAGGTCCAATGACTAAAATTCAACATTAGAAAGCTCGATGCAAAAATTATATTAATATTTTTAAGAGACGTGGTAATTAGTTGATCTCCTTACCAAGGGTTCATTTGGTGCTGTTACCGCTTAAAACCAAGACAATATTTTTTCAAAGAACTAAAATAGGTATCGTCCCTAGTCCTGAGTAGTAAGTCTAATAAACAGTAATGCCAGCGGGATGGCTGCAAAAACTCAGGCATAAGGAATAAGGAGCATATGCTGTGAAGATGATGTATTATCAAATGTCTGTCTACCTTAATTGGTAGTCACTGAAGAAGTCTAAATTACTTTATTTCCCTAGAGTTTGTCATCCATCTCACTTGGCCAGAATAAAAGCCATACTGATGTAAACCTGAATGAAAGTAGCCGACCGTAGTATGACAGAAGAGGCATGTTGGAATGCGCACATGCTTGCTTGAGCAGTACAGCTACCAGATCAGGCAATAAAATGGCAAGCTTAACTTGTCTGACTGTGTGTTCAGCTCTTAATTTTGATGCTGAATTTTTTTTTCCTTTTGTCGTTTCTCTTTTCTATAAACTCTTCTGAAATCCTTTTGATGGGGTTATATTATCAGGGAATGAAATAGTGACCTAAACCCAGATAAGAGCCAGAAGCAAGGGAGAGGTAGTCAGTATGAAAAACCAAGAGAAAATGCTTATGCAGTGTGTTAGAAGGCAAATTGTACTTTATTTCCTTGAGTGTTTGCCAGTGTTTCATTTTCAGCCTCAGGAGTACTACAGAGAATCCCACATTGCACATCCCACATCATGCTTTACATGCTTGTGCTTTAGAAAAATGATATTGACAATTAAATTCCTGTCTCTACTAGAAATTTGTTTAATAATTAGTGTTATCTATCTTGGAGCACTTCAGCTGAGGTTTGTTTTGTCAGCCTCCTTAGAAACCTGTTTACCTTCCCCAGCAGAACTTGAGAATCTGTTAGAACTGTTTTGTCAAGTGCTGTTGGATACTAATTCTGCTGCTGTGCCATTGATAATAAGAATAAAACTGAAGACCCTTTTCAAATTCCAAGAAAATAGTATGTTAAAATGTGTATTTTTCAGGAATTTTTTGCACTGGATACAGACTTAATATTTGATTTTCCTCCTAAAGTTATAAAATAAGGGCTGGATTGATGCTAGCTGGTCATCTTTTTTGAAGAAAAATGAGGAACATGCATTTGTTTTCAGTTGCCTTTTTTTCTCTCATTTAAAGGACACTTACAAATTATTTCACTCTCACTGCCCTGGAGAGTATTGACTATATAAGCACAAAAATATCTGTCCCATGCTGGCAGAGAAGTTGCCACTGATTCTTTTGTCAAATGTTCTAGAGAAAAGCAAGTATGAAAAAAGAGTTGGCAAAACTGTTAATGTCTTCCAGAAGTGTAAAAAGCTAGAAATAATAGCAACATATACATCAAAATCACAGTAGGAATTGAGACTAAGGAGAGAATTTATGGTTTACCAAGATAGCTTTTGTTCAAATGTTGCTGGAGGCCTCTTAGGCTTTAAGAAAAAACATGTTCTTCTCTGTTTATTAACTTTCTTTTCTGAGAGAAAACCAGAGGTTTTCAGGGGGAAAAATCTGTATTAGATGTTAACTGTAACCTCAGTTATCTTGCAGGTCTGTGTTCTGCCTTTTCTTTGGTAATTCTTTGGTTTATCCTTATCAACCAAAGAACTTAGTTGTTTTTTTTCCTTCAAAATGTAGTAACTTCCTAATGATTACATTAAACAGCTTTGCTAGCTGATCACTTAGTTTCTACTGTGTTCAGGACTCTCAAAAGCTTATGCCCACTGGGGTGCTTACTTGCTCTTAGAGGCATCCTGATTAAGATTGTGCCCATCACAAGGACTTTCTTAAATCATTAAAAGGTCTTGAAATACATGTCAATTTTCTTTCTAAACATGTAGAAAGATTAAAGAGAGGGGAATGATAGAAGAGTTTATCTAAACGCAGCGAAGAAATTTGTTAAATTAGGTGTTATTGTTTTAAAATATCTCCTTCATGAGAAGGAAGTTTAAGGTGTCTTTGTGGCTGTTGAATTAGTCAGAAGGATAAGTTTGATGTTCCATAAAAGAACTTTGAACCGACTTGGTAATGGCCTGTGTTGCTCTTGTTTTCATTTCAACTTAGGCAGTGCCACTCTTTCTTTTTTCTTCTTTTATCCTGAAGCTGGAAAATGAGAAGAAGACTTTCTCATGTACTTTTAAGACTTCATTGATATTGTTATTTTCAGAATTGATTGATTGATTGGTTGGGTTGGAAAAGACCTCAGAGATCATCAAGTCCAACCCTTGGTCCAACTCCAGTCAGTTTACTAGATCATGGCACTCAGTGCCACATCCAATCTCGGTTTGAAAACCTCCAGGGACGGTGAATCTACCACCTCTCTGGGCAGGCCATTCCAATGCCTGATTACTGTCTCTGTAAAGAACTTTTTTCTAATATCCAACTTAAATTTCCCTGGCAGAGCTTAAGCCAGTGCCCCCTTGTCCTATTGCTGACTGCCTGGGAGAAGAGACCAACCCCCACCTGGCTATAACCTCCCTTCAGGTGGTTATAGAGAGTGATGAGGTCACCTCTAAGCCTCCTCTTCTCCAGACTAAACAACCCCAGCTCCCTCAGCCTCTCCCCATAGGACTTGTGTTCTAGTCCCTTCACCAGCCTTGTTGCTCTTCTCTGGACCCGCTCCAGCACCTCAATATCTTTCCTGAGCTGAGGGGCCCAGAACTGAACACAATACTCCAGGTGTGGCCTCACCAACGCAGAGTACAGGGGAAGGATCACTTCCCTGGTCCTGCTGGCCACACTATTTTTGATACAGGACAGGATCCCATTGGCCTTCTTGGCCACCTGGGCACACTGCTGGCTCATGTTGAGCTTCCTGTCAATTAGCACCCCCAGGTCCCTTTGTGCCTGGCTGCTCTCCAGCCACTCTGTCCCCAGCCTGTAGCGCTGCATGAGGTTGTTGTGGCCAAAGTGCAGGACCCGGCACTTGGCCTAAAAAAGTTGGGCCCCTAAAGAAAGTTGGGCCCCTGGATATTTGAGAGTCATGACTATTTGCACAATTAAATCACGTACACGAGGGATGAAAAAATAGGTAACTTTCCTTAGCCAGTTGTGCTCTAGACTATTTTTCCTCTTTTCAACTTTTTTAGATAGAATGAAGTGTAATGCAAATACCTTACCCAGGACTGCAAATAGCTGCTTCTAGCATTTGTCTTGGGAAACACTTAAGTTTTGGAGTGAGCTGCTATGTGAAAGACACAAGCTGAAACACTTAATGTGAATCAAAACAGATCTGCCTGTTGGAACTCTGCTGTGCTAGGTCTGCTGTTTAAACTTGTTTGATACATAAATGAGATCTTGCTCATGATCCGGAGGTCCCTCTTACCCAGGTTAAAGGAGTTCTCTTTGTTTTGATGGAGGTGAACTGTGGAGTCAAGAAGGATCAGGACAAGAATTGCAAGTGGCATACATTCCTTGTTACCGTTATTTGTGCCTTTTATTTCCTGAAACAAAGTTACAGCTCTAGGTGTATAACACAAAACAAATGCTACCGGTGAAAATGCCTTTTTTTTTTTTTTAAAATAATTATTTTA
>VWZG01009480.1:953591-974036 GCA_013396735.1 Grallaria varia
CCCCCCCCGCCCCATAATCATAAAGAACAATCCAGCATGCAGAGCCTTTTCTTTTCTGGGACACAACTGTGCAATTTTGTAAAAAGACTGTTGATTACCCTTATATCTTGATTAGAATAAGGGAAGAGGAAATCACAAGGATGTTAGTATTTTATGTAAGCATTCAAGTACCTTTGGGATACTTGATAATTGGGATTTTTAGTCACCTCTGCAGTGGTTCTGAGTAAAACAGATACTTCAAGCATGAATCTCTGTAGTCTTCTGACTTCAGTCACCTTCTATCAGTAAGCAAGTCAAAGACTTTTTTTGCCTTATATTATCAGAAAATGTTAAGCTATTCCCAGTGCTGTTTAGAAGCCTATAGAATTTTTTCATATTCCGGCAGTATTCTCCATCTCTTTGCAAGTCTTCTTTTTCATTCAGACGGCTATAAAGAATCAACCATATGCAGGTAAAGAAATACCTTGAGTATTGCAATATGTCTTGTGTTTGCTTTCCGCTATGCTAAAACAAAGTTTTCTTGCTTTTACAGATGTGACATAGTTTAAAAACCAACCAAAAGCTGACCCTTTTTGCTGTTGTCTTGTAAATTGAATATGCTAGGGTTTTTTTAAAAATTGCAAATACTAATAAAAGTTGTGTGAACTATATTTTTATAGAGACTTTTAGCTGTTAAAATACTATATATTCTTGTGTATTGGAGGCCGTCTTCCTTCTTCACTGTGTTAATCAACTCTGCAGTGGGTTTCACAAGGACTGAATTGTATTTTCGTCTGAAAATTTTTGAAAAATAATTGTGATATAGAAATTGGAGAAGGGATGTAGCAACTAGAGCGTGGAGAATGTGTGCGGGGAAAGGAAGGAAACAATGATAGAGCAATAACCCAATTAGACAAATGGAGGGATAGGAATGTTGGGGAGGAGGGGGCCGTTTTCTAAATTTTTTATGTTAGTTTCTTTAGTTTTTATTCTTCATCCTTTTTTGCTCGTGAACTAAAGTTCTAGGCTTTTTTTCCTTGCTGTCTCAGACAACAGACTAAGTTACCTTTGCATGGTACCATGAAGAGGCTGTGATGGTGGTTCACAGGTGACTGCTTGATGCAAGGACAGAATCAGACTTTCTGCCACAATCCTGTTCAGATTCTTGCTTCTGTGGTGGCTGTAAATGTCTCAGTGTTGCTTTGTATCACTTCCCTGTTTTTTGGAGAAGCTGGTGTGGAGGAGCTGTAAAATGCCACTGAGCATCAGGCTTACATGTGCAACTGAAAGGAAGCCCTCATTTGCCAGGAAAGAGGTTTTTTCCTCAATAATATCAGTGACTACTACAAAGCTTTGTTTGGAATGACTTTGTTTTTTCTATATTGTCTTTACTACTGAAAGTATAAAAAGAACAGTCTATTCCTTTGGTGCGTTTACCAGTACATGGTAGCTTTAAATTCTTGGATTCATTTTTAGGATTAATACATATGCTGAAAAAATTTCTGCTTTGTTTTCTCTTTTTCTTTCCCAGAATTTAAACAAGCAAGCCTATGATTTGGCAAAGGCTTTACTAAAGAGGACAGCGCAAGCCATTGAACCATACATTACTAATGTAAGTGAAGACTGCAAACAAATATGGAAATTAGTATTTTTTTAACTGGGCTGTATTATATAAAGAATGAATTGCATATAGTCAAATAGGGCTGTAAAATAACTTTTTACAGAGTCTTAATTTTCTGTGAGAGTTTTTGTTATATTAATGAAGCACCTGTCCTTTTGAGTCTAATTCTTTGCTGTATATAAACTGCTAAGCCTGTAATAATTTTGATTTGTGAAATGCAATGGATGGTTTACTTTGTGCTGTTTTGGAAGATTTTGAGAGTCAATCGTTAGAATGACTGGGAGACCAAATGTATTTATATTTATTGTTCTGATAGAAGTATATAAACATGGTGTTTTTGTGGCAAAATTCTTTTAGTGAGGAGATGAGACTCTTTAGAAGCCAAGAAAAGTGAAGATAGGGCAATATTTTAATGCTGTTACAGGAGTGAGAAGAGGAAACAGAATCTAAGAATAGATAGTAAGGAAGAAAACCAAGTGAATAGAAAATTGTAGCCAAATGGAGTGTAGATATCATAGCCGCTGTAATAGAAGATGGATGAGGGGAAGTAAAGATCAGACAGGATTATGCTCTAAGTTAAGTTGTACAATAAAAAATTCTTTTCTTTTTTTTTTTTTAGTACTTGAGGACTTAGCAGGTCTCATGGCATCTATCCAAAACCTTAGGAGCTTGAAAACAATAGAATATCTTCAATGCTTTTTCTTGCTTTTAGACTTGTAACACTTGTGGTACTTGGAACGTTGGTACCTACCTCATAAGATTTAAAAAAATCTTCAATGAAAACTCTGACTTCAAACCTGCTATTTGGGAAGGTGTTGCTACATGGGATTGTGTCTTTAATGTTGTCCGTCTGAAAGTTTAGATTACAAATGGGGTGACATTTTGTGAATTTTAAGGAAGTCTGTACAGTAAGAATCTTCCTTTCATGGAAAGAATGTATGTGGAGTCTTCTGTTCTTTGTTTCCCACAAGTGAGAAATACGCTGTTTTGAAAGTTTGCTTTCTTAAAACCCATTAAAAACATGTAAAAGTTAGTTTCCTAACCAGGAATATATGCATTCCAAGCAACTCTGTATCCAGAAAATCAAAACAGTCTTTAACTTCTAGTTAAGTGCACCTTTCTGTTATTTTCTAGTCATTACTACTTGAACTGTTGACTTTTTCTATTGCATCACCTGTTGGAGTTTATTTTATACTGTTAAAATGTGTTAGCTTTCATGCTTTTAGTTTCTTTACTGGTATGATTAATTTTGTCAAGTACAGAGTGGTGTGATGTTCATCTGTCCTAAATTTGGGAGTAGAAAAGTGAAGCGCCAGTTAAATGTATTCTCTTGCCTTAGTGGCAGGTGCAAAGAGTGCAATAATTTAGCCACACTTATGCACTGTTTTAACCCAAAGAGAAGCAAAATGTTCCAAACTATAGTCTTCCCCTTATGAGTAGGGGTATATTCCTTCTTACCCATCCAGGAGGATATAGTTGAAAGTAGTGTGGAAATATTTTCTTTAATGAGCAGTGTGAAGTTTCCCTGAAACTTGTCAAGTTTACCAAGAAAGAATAATTGCTTTACAGCCGCATTATGCTGCCTGTAAAACAAATTCTGGAACAGTCAGTTATTAATTCCTGTGCTTTTACTTTCAACTGCTTAAGCTGTCAACTGTTTAATGTAGTAATTAGCCAGTTGTTTCAGCCTTGTTTTGACTACGTGTTAGAATACTTTTGAATTGGTGGCCCTTCATAGTAAATTACTCTAAATATAGTCACATTGTAAAAAGATGGGATGCACTGGAACTCCTCTAAAGTTGTGTTTTTTGAAATTGATTGTAGGCCTGCTGGGATAAACTAGGCATCACTTTTAATGTGTTTTCCTTTATGTATAATATTGAATACAAAACAATGATACTCTAAGATTACTACAGAATTCTGATCTGTACCACCCACCTCCCCTTTTTATTTTTATAGTAGTGGAATTGACATTGTAAGATTAAAAGGTAGATTTAGTGCTTGACAAGCATAAAATTTGGAGGAGTATATACATACGCTCTAGTTGTTGATATATACTCTTCTTTTTTTCCAGTTCTTCAATCAGGTCCTCATGCTTGGTAAAACATCAATTAGTGACCTGTCAGAGCATGTGTTTGACTTGATTCTGGAGTTATACAATATTGACAGTCACCTCTTGCTTTCTGTTCTGCCACAGCTTGAATTCAAACTTAAGGTGAGCAGTTCTGATCCTTTTTATGTATTTGATATGTGTATGCTTTGAGTATTAATGTGGTTTTGTTTTTTTTTTTTCTGAGAAGTTCATGAAATTACTTGGCGTATAAAACTAATACTTACTTGGAAAATATACTTTGCATAATTTAAAGGAAAACTCTTAAAAGCCCTCAAAAAACATAATGTAACTTAAAATGTATTAACTTACAGTGCATATTTGGGGTTTGATTGGTAGGTTTTCTTTTTTGCTTGTATCTTTTAAGCAATAACTTGATTTTTTTATGACCTAAATATTTGACCTGTTTTATTCCTGGGTTTAGTGTATCATTTATTGTGAAAGACTTAATACACTGAATATATACACTGATGTACTGACAATTTTGTCCAAATAGTACTTCTGTGACAAATGTAAACAGGGAATTGCAATGCATAAATATGTCTTGTAGTAATTGCTGCAATGACTTATGATTTTTCAGGCTTATTTCATGTCTGCAGGATGGCTGGTGCTAGCTTTCTATTTTAAGAGGTTTTTGGTTTTTTTACATCCTTTTCAGAGTACAAGGGAGAAATAACAATGTAAGAGTTGGTATTCCCTTTGTCCTGCTCTACTTTGATTTGTTTGTCATCCTCAGGGTTTCTGTGGAAGTAAGGAGTTCGATTAGTATTGCTAAGTTTGAAAGTGATCTGTTATGAAACTTGAGGGCTAATGCATAATTTCTAAATTTGCATGCATTTTTATAGCTGAGGACACAGTTTAGATTTGTAGCACTTTTGGCCTGTTCTTATTGCAGTTTTTATTGTCATAGTGACTTGCTCATGCCTATTATTTTTCCCTGCTGTTGGTAGTCAGGCATGCTACACTTATTGGATGAGGGATTTTTTACTGCTTTTATCCTTCCATTCATGTTTCTGAAAGAAGTAGGGTTCAATTTACTGCTTGCTGTTTGTGTCTTTCAAGTAGACCTTTTTCAGCCTTTAATTCCTGTTCTTACAGATGGGAATTATCATTCTCAGTCCAATAAAAACAGTACTTAATATTTAATATTAACTGTTGCCATATCCTTTTTCATAGTACATAAGTGCAATGCCTTTCCCATCTTTAGGTCCACTTAAAACTGCAGGTTTTGTCATCCTCCTCCTTCACTGGTATTGAAATAATTAAATATGAGAATCAATGTCTTTTTTTGAATCTTATTTTATTGGAATCATAAAGTCTAATAGCCTGACACTGTCAACTTTTGTTTTGTTCCCTCCTTCCCCACCCCAGAACAATTTCTGGTCTCTTCCTTAAACTGGCTGATTTCAGCCCACAGTATTTCCATGTTTTATTTGTACTTCTTAATTTAAAACACATTTTTTTTCATGTTTGTGTTCCTGTTCTTTGTTTAGTATACTCTTTTCAGATGTTGAACATGTATTTTGTTGCTTTTTGTCTCCTTCATCCTTAGTGTAGTTTTCTCTCTGTGGTCTGAGCCCTTGAGAGTAAGTGGTTCATGTCTGATGTCTACAAGATCCAGTTTAACAGTATGTTTTCATACTTACCTTCTTACTGCTCTTATTCCTTGATGTCTTCTTGAACTCAGTATTGTTTGTAGCTATTCTAAGAGCGCTATAGTCATGTTGTTACTTCAGATGAGTGTTTTTGATACCGTAAGTTATAAGAACAAATAATATATGCCTATTTTGTCCCACTGGGTGTCATATATAATTTGACCCATATTTGAAGGGAAAAAAAAAACAACCCACCTCTGTTTGAAACAGGACAGACGTGACTTAAATTTGGAGATGCTAGAACAGGTTGTCCAGAGAGCTTGTGGGTGCCCCATTCCCTGGAATTGTTTAGGGTGACGTTGGATGGGGCTTTGAGCAACGTGATTGAGTGGAAGGTCTTCCTGCCCATAGCAGCAGTTGAAGTAGATGGTCCTTAAAGGTCTCTTCCAGTCCAAACCATTTTATGGTTCTGGATGAGTTGAGGGATCTCTAGGATATTTCTGTGGTTAAAAGGGTATTTTGAAGATAAATATTCTAAAATATGAATGAAATATGGTCAACCTATGTGTGTTTTCTGAGATCAATGCAAGTTCATTTTGTATGCAGACCTGCCAGCAAGGATTAAATACTTACCACAATAGCTTTGGCTTTATTCTAAACAGCAGCAGCTAGTGTCAAATATTTTTTTAATTCAGTTCCAGGTAAATAGCTCATTAGTGTGTTGAGAAGAGAGTGTGATTTCAGTGAAACTCAGAGTGCTTATGATTGTAGGCACCTCATTTTTTGTTGCTTTGAGGCAAAAGAAACCGGACAACAGTAAGTCCTGTTAAGCTTGATGAAGCCTTGGATCAGGTAGGTAATAAAGGAGAAAAACATGCTTGGCAGTCTGTATTGAACGTTGGGGGAGGGTAGATGTCTTTCTGAATAAAGGTCAGTTAAAGTTAATAGTACAATAACCAAGAACTTAGTGAGCTCTGCATATTATTCAGAGCTTGATTCAGTGATTTTGGCTTTTTTTGGATATGGCACATAGCATTGTGTCTTTCTATATGCCCATCGTGTAGGAGCCTTGTCCCACTGAGCTCACTCAGCCTGGACTACTAGGTATTTAAGTATAAGTTTGTGAAGTATATTTAGGTCAAATACATAGTTTCACAGGAACACCCAGTTTTTTTCTATGAGATTGTCTGATATGGCTCTTGAATATACATCTGTGATAACAGCAAGTACTCAAATAATGCTTATGGAGTAGTGGGCCCGTTACTGTATTCCGAGATCTTGTATTGCTGCTTTGCTGCTAAGGAGATTTGTATTACACCTTAGCAGATGATCATAGAATAGGAGGTTGAAAGGGACCTCTAGGATCATCTGGTTCAAATTTTCTTGGCAAAAGCACAGTCTAGACAAGATGGCCCAGCACTCTGTCTAGCTGCATCTTAAAATGTCCAGCATCAGGGAATCTTCCATTTCCCCGGGGAGATTATTCCAATCGCTGATTGCTCTCATGGTGCTAAATTTTCCTCCTGTCTCCAGTGTTGAAGGAAAGCTGTGACTGTCTGAGCATTTGAGTTGTGTAGATGTGCCAAAATGATCTCACCCTGCATGTGTTGAACACACGGAAGGTGACATAGAATCTGTGCTTTTCAAAGATAAATTGAATAATTGTTCGCTGTGGTTTTGAAAATGTGCATTTTCTTTTTAATTGGCTTTAAAAGAAGTAAGGGAAAAAAATTTGGCCAGATGAAATACACTTATGGTAGACTTACCGGAGCAAGACATCAAGTGTTCTGGCTCACTTTAAAGCTGAGATGCAGGCTTGGTGCAAACTTGGCAAGCTCTGCATGAATTTGAATAGAATACATTATTTTTGCTCATTTCAGTGAAATTTAATTTAAAAGAAATTGATTACTTAAAGTGGAGTTTTTTTATGTTTTTCTACAATTTGAGCCATTTTTTCCAAGAGCTGTTAGTTTTAAATTCTTTTTTTGTTGTATGAAAGTCTTTTTGCCTGTAGAAAATCATAAATGGTAGCTTTCACACATATTAAACATTATTTCAGGTTTTTTTTACTGGCCCTATCATGTAAAGGCTGAAGAAGAATGAATGTCAACTCAGTAGGACACAGGACTTCAAAATAAATTGGGAAATAACAATTAGGTCTTAGAAAACAATTATTTGACGTGGGATTTCCGGTCTTGCTTTATTGGAAGTTGTTGAAGTTTCAACAATATGCTGTTGGTGGCAGGTCATATGCCCAGTGTCTGCAACTACCAACCACTTCAACTCATCATACACAAAGAACTGTAACTTGGCTCAGTGGGAGGTCATGGCTAGGCTTCTGCGATGAATGTGCTTATGGTGAATCTGTATTCTGCTTGGGCTTATGAGTTCTGTCTGAGGACAGACTGAAATCTGTGAAGTGTGTTGTACATACTTCTGTTTCATGATTGCAAGGGCTGCCCTGCTGTCTT
Organism: Grallaria varia; assembly: GCA_013396735.1. Classification (NCBI taxonomy): domain Eukaryota; kingdom Metazoa; phylum Chordata; class Aves; order Passeriformes; family Formicariidae; genus Grallaria; species Grallaria varia. Next base: position 961,368 of record VWZG01009480.1, read on the forward strand.
CCATAAATTCTGGTTATATTGAGGGGGGGGGGAAATACATGCTCTTAATCCTGTTCCGATTTTGAGATCCTTCTTTCGTTCTTTGAGGATGCTAAAAGCTCTTGGTATTCTTGACTTGTTCTTTAGGGATTGTTCACATGTTCCATCCTGACCTTCGAGTACTCAGTCTCACAGTCTAGGTGCTGCATTTTCTCTGATAGTGATCTTGTATTTTTAAACTGATTCCTCTTGATGTCAGCAGCTTTACCTCTAGGTGCATATTCTGTATATGAAATAGAATTTCTGTGTCATATCTTATTTCTTTGCTTCTAAACATTTAGCCTGGAGAAAAGAGGTTCTGGAGGTACCTTATCACTCTCTACAGCTACCTGAAAGGAGGTTGTAGCCAGGTAAGGGTCAATCTTTTCTCCCAGGTAACAAATAACAGGGCAAGAGGAAATGTCCTCAAGTTGCATCAAGGGAGGTTTAGACTGGATATTAGGAAAAAACTTCTTCACTGAAAGAATGGTCAGGCATTGGAACAGGCTGCCCAGGGAAGTGGTGGAATCACTATCTCTGGTAGTTCCCAGGTGTGTGTATGTAATGGTTCAGTGGTGAACATGGTGATGCTAGAATAATGGTTGAACTCTATGATTCTACGATTTCTCTGGCACATTTTGAAAATGAAGTGATGGTGTTTTTTCACCCAGTCACCAGATCAGCTTCACTGAGCCATCTCCACTGCCTTCTAATTGACTGAGCTGCCTTCTCCTCAGCCTCTGTGGCTGATGGGAGTTTGAGAATATGAACAAACATTTATGTGTTCGTGACTCAGTGTCAGAATCCAAATCTCTTGCTCCCCATCTCCCTGAACGCTTTTGAACTCTTTTGTGGCAGGAAGCCTTCTTGTTTATCTTAATGAGTTTAGGATCTTATGGAAGTTCTAGACTGTCTCTTTGAGTGTGAGTAAAATCTGAGGGCTTTCTTGTCAGGAGCCAAATAAATTTTTGACCATGTATAGAGAGGTTAACAAACTCCTAGTATGAAACTTGAGAGAGAGCTTAGGTGTCTCAGTGATGCCATTGAACATACTTACTCTGTTGGATCTAAACGACATGGCCACCTGGTGTTCAAGCACCTTGTCATTTTGGTGCAAGGGTGAAGGCACAGGTAAAGGCTTCTCCCTGTGCTGCCCCTCCCCTTTCCCCCAGGTATGCTGAGGCAGGGCAGGAGACTGAGAGGGGACACATACTCAGCCACAGAAGGTCAGAGAATAGAGGAGGGTTTGTTTTTGCTCATGGTGCACTATGCAAGTGGAGACTCTGCTTTCCAGGAGCTGCCAGGACATCTCCCTGCCAGTGGGATGTAGTGAATGAATTCCTTTTTTTGCTCTGCTTGAACACACAGCTTTTTCTTTACCTAGTAAACTTGTTATCTTGATCCATGGGCGTTTTAACCTTCCTTCTCTTCCCTTCCTCCCTCTGTAAAGGAGAGGGGAGTGAGTAAGAGGCTTGGTGGGTGGTTGACTTTTGGCTGGGATCAACTCACCACACCTTTACTGATTTTTGTAAAGAAAAGGTCCTGTGTTCTCAAGAGGCAGAACTCTGTTGCTAAGCTCTGTGAGAGCTGTATCAAATCATAGTTGCTTCTTATTAGTACTTATTTTTTTTCACCTGATTTTGGAAAGGAGTCTGGGGAATTAGCAGGAGAATGAGCACTGAGATTCATTTAACGTAACCTCTTATGTGAGGGTCAGTCATTTGTGCCTGATCATGGCATTTTTAAGGTGGTTTATTTAGTGATCTAGTACTGACACAGTTGGTTCTGATTATGGTAGTTAAAATTTTTTTGCAAATTTCAAGTTATGTGTCCACTTCTATTCCCAGCTCCCTCTAGGTCTTCAGTGGTGCCTATTCTTTTGGACTCAGAAGTGATAACAATCTGACTGACTTCAGCTTTTAGTGACAGACCCTAATGTCTAAGCAAAAGAACAGCTGCCTGTGTGTTGGGAGCATTTATGGGGAACTGAAAATGTCCATGTTCAGTGTCAATTTTTATTGACAAATCATCATGGAACACCATTAAACATGGAGTGCTGGATTTAACTAAGAAAAGAGGTGAAGGGTGTGACTCTTCAAGTACACAGTGTCTCAGAAAAAGAGTAGAGAATAAAGTAGAATGAAGGACTGTAACAGTGATGCAATCATTCAATAAGAAGTACAGATTGATTTTTATTACCTTTTAGGAGCTTATATAAAAATATGTCAAGGAGACCAACATCAGGGCACAAATTTAAAAAGTATCAAATACTCTTGGTCCATAATCACAAAATCACAAATATTTGTTCTTTCTACAACAGGACTAGAAACACAAGTGGGTTGTCTTATAATTGGACTAGTGGCTGATACAGTGAAAGCTTCTGCAGCTAATTCATTAAGGATGTTTTGGAGTTTTGTTGTTCTTTTTTTGTTTGGTTTGGTTGAATTTTTTTTTCCTATGTTTCTGGTTGGGGGTTTTGTTTCATTGACTTTTTTCCTGTATTCCTGGTTCTGTAATTAAGTACTTGGATGTTTAGTGTGCTCCCAACTTTTCCACTCCCTGCCTTCCTTTCACCCTCTGGAGTGTCTTGTTGTGAATGTGTTTTGCTTACCAGAAAAATTCAGAGATGCTTACTATTTTGAATGTTTTGTTGGTTTAAGCAGGAGTGGATAAGATGCGAGTCCTGGAGGTTGGACTAATATAGGCTACCAAAAAAATGAAAAATTCTTAACCATGAGGCCCCAGAAGAATTCGTAATGTAATGGACACTCATCAATATCAGTTATTGCAGATTAAGAGGAGGAGGTTGTAGAAGGCTTCCAGTAATGCCAATCTGAATGTTAATTGGAAAAAAATAGTAAAATACAAAAAAACATAGTAATGGCTTTGCTATTAATGCTTCCAATACTTAATACTAAAGTGTATTAAAAAAAAATCAGTCTTTTGTAATGTAGTAGTATGTCGGTGTTAGAAATTACTGCTTCCTTAACTTTTCTTCGTTTACTACTTTGAAGATTTTACCAATGCTTTTACTGTTCTTGGGGTTCTGAATTAAAAGGACATGCTGGCAAACTTTTCAGCCCTTTTATGGTGTTGAATCAGAAGAAATAGTTTGTCTTGAAAATTGTAGTGTTGTATCTAAGAACTCTGACAGCTATATTGTGCTGCTCTTGTTTGTACTCAAAAGATGGTGCTGAACTAAAAAGCATGTCAAAGATGATAGAAAAGAACAGTATTTTCAAGTCTTTATTACCAGAAGAAAAAAAAAGCCGGAAGTAATAAGGAATGAATACTATCTAATTAATATAAACTAATTTTAGCTACTCGCTTTTCAAAGAATTGTTGCAGCCAGTTATGGTTTTTCCTGTTGCTTATTAAAGAAAAGGGAAAAATTGGTGAACAGTAAGTACATACTAATTGCACAAATGTTAGCTTACGTTTTCAGAGTATGTATTAAGCTTCAAACAGTGTGTGTTGTATTAATGAAATGTAATACAAACCAATGATAATGAAAATATATTGGAGAAGGCCTTGTTCTCTGTCAGTGCTAATTTTAATTATGAAAGAAGAGTATCTGTTGTACCTCAGCATTTTTAAAAATAGGCTTAAATGCAGGACTAGATCCTGTGTATCTCAGATCTTGGGGGTACTTAATCTGCTTTTTTTCTAAAAAGTTGTATTCTGGAAACTTTTTTTTTTTAAATAATTTTTTAATTACTATTCTAGAGAACTGCAAACCTTTATGTGCAGGCAAATGTTGAATGAGTTTTCTATTATGTTGTTCCTGAACTTGTGTAAGCTTGTACAGGTGCATATCAGATTTCCTAACACAACATGTAATCTGTACCGAAGGGTTAAAAAGATTCATTTATCTGTGTTTTTTTCACCAGGCTTTGTTCACACTGGTTTTTTTTCTCTATATTTTTCATTTTCACTGCCTTTATTATTTTGTCTTCTCACAAAAATAGTGAAAGTTTTTTGTCTTGAGGTAGATGTTTGTATACATGAGAAGTTTATCGATCTGTATCATGGTATTTCTAGAAGTGTATTAGTGTATTGGTGTAAAAACTGTACAAAACAGAACTCTAGTGTTAGTTTACTTTTTTAATTTAAACAAAATCTCTTCATTTTCCAGAGCAATGACAATGAAGAACGCCTGCAGGTTGTAAAACTTCTAGCAAAAATGTTTGGGGCGAAGGATTCGGAGTTGGCATCCCAAAACAAACCACTTTGGCAGTGCTACCTGGGGAGGTATATTCTGATTTAGTTCCCTGCCTAGGGAGGGAAAAACATTCATTGTAGTCTAACTCAGGTTGCTTTTGTTTGTTTCTTTCTTTCTTTTTTTGTTTTAAAGTGGCACAGCTAAGTGTGAATTCCTTCTTGCTGCTTTATCTGAATTCTGACAGAATATTAAAGCTATTTTTTATATATCTTCTACATCTGTAATTCTGCAGAGTGAGCATTTACAAATCATCCCCTTAAAGTTCATTTTTTTTCAACTATCTTTATTGCCATTGTCAAGAAAAATGAATACTTTTAATTTCTTCAGAAGTCAAAATATTCAATGATGATTTAATTAAAAAACAGCATCAAATGACATTTGCAGTATCAGGCAGTATTAGAACTGCTTTTGAGGTTTTTATGTACAGTCTTGGTATACCAGTTTTAATTTTTTAATGGTTAGGAGTACCTTAAAAAAGTATGTAGTGTTTACAATGCTGCAAACATAGTCTTTTATTTTTGAAATATTTTGCCAGTTTGATATGGAAAACATAACTGGAGCTTGTGGTCAGGAGAAACTTAAGTATGCCTACTATGATGAAAATATTTTTGATTCGAGTAAGTGAGGATAAATTCTAAAAGTTGATACCAATGCAGTAATTTATAATGTTGAATTTAATCATATCAAAACCAGAGCCCTCGAAGAAATGCTACTTTTGAAAGTAAAAGAAATTTAATTGAAGAAAGATATTTTGCTTGAAAGTATTTAAAACATAGAATGTCATGAAAAAATACCACATCTAATTTGGCCCAAAATAAAATGCTTCATTGTGTTATAATGTGAATACATGCAGGTTGTTCGTAATTACTGTTTCCAACCACTTATGAGTCATGTAGATGCATTTACTTCTTTTAAGGATTTTGACAAAGTTATAATAGTTATATATGTTATAATAACTGTGTTATTGAAGGAAACATTCTAAAAATCTCTTGATTTTGAAAACATACCTGTCTTTTACAAAAACAGTTATTCCTTAAAATATATTTATTTGATAAATGTTTCAACAGCAATGATGTTATAAAATGTCATCTTTAATTTGTTTAAAACCAGTCATTTTGAGGAGAGCTTGAAAATGCAGTTAACTGTTAAAGACTTGGCTGTAACTAATTGCATCAATAGTTTTATTATAAAATTACTTACATAAAAATTAAAAACGAGAAAACACTAGTTTTAAAACATCAAATAAAATTTGGTCTTTCAGAAGGAAATCTTGTTAAATGATCCATTTCAGAAGAACTTTGTGGTAGGCTAGATTTGTTAGCTGTCATACAGTTTAAGGAGGGGATGAGTATCACTCTTAGAAAACTTAGTTGCTGATGCGTAGTTCATGGTTAATTATGTGGAGTATTACATGGAAGAGTTAAAATGCATCAGACATCTTTCTAATAAGTAGTTTTTGTCTGACTGGGAGTTTTTCATGTGTTCTAGGAGATGTTTCTTTCCATGTTCAGAACAAGAAATAATAAATGAGTACAAGAATTTTTTCTTAAGCTAAAGACAGTCTATTTAATACTGTGAAATCAGAGAACTTGTATTCATGTAACTGTGCATAGGAAGCATAAAAAATACTTTCAGAAGTATTTGAGATTGTGTAGAAATGAGCAAATTGCTTTGGTAGATGTGATATTTTTGTTGCTGTAATGCATTGTCTTGTTTCGAACTAGGTTTAATGATATCCATGTACCTATTCGTCTTGAATGTGTGAAATTTGCAAGTCACTGCCTTATGAACCATCCTGACCTGGCAAAAGACTTAACAGGTATCAGATTTATTGTAATATTAGAATACCATTTTAAGTCTCCTGGAAAAGTCAAGAAGGTCTGTTTTAATCCTAAGCAGCACTGTCAGATGTTGTGGAGGACCTAACTGATGCTGGACTTCTAAGTCACAGAGTCCCTGCCTTCAGTGATGCTTCTCAGGTAGAGGGGATTGTACATAAAGAATGCCTTAACCAGAGAGATCACTCTCCCTCTCCTGTAGTAGATGCGTTCCCAACTGCTGCTGAAATTAAGTGCTATGGCATCAGGTAAAGCCAGCCTGCCTAACCTAATGGTCATGGCATTGATTAATTAGGGTGCAGAGTGGTGACTTCAGCTCCACAAAGCTGAAATGTGTAAGTCTTATACAGCCACTGACTAAAAGATGAGAACAGTCCTGATAACAGTGACCAGTTTCACCTCCCTCAGCTCCAACACAGCCTGTAATTCAAGACCTCTGTAGGAAGAAGGCAACTGACATCGATTGAAGCATTTAGTATTTGTTGCTCCCAATGTCTTAATGAAAAAATGTGTAATTATTGGGAATTGGTTGTTTTGGAGAGTATATCTCTCCCTGATCAATAAACTCCTACTTGTAATTTCTTGAAGGCAGTGTCTTTGTCCATTTGTGGAGGGAATTTAAAGGACTGTGAGGTGCATGGGATTACTTTCCTACTTGCTGAGCATTTGTTGAGTTGGACACAAATAGAGGCAAGCTAAAGTCATCCTGTACTTATGGTATTATTAAGACAGCTTAAAAAAAAATAAAAAAATGTTCTGGACCTTTCCTTAATGAAATGGTAAAGATCCTTCCTTTTTGATTATCAGAATTATATATTCTTTTTTTTTTTTTTTTCACATTGCAGGAAGACTTTGTGCCCCCTCTAATGGTATCCTCTGGGAAATGTAATTTTGCTTGCCCCTCCTCTCTCTCCCCATAGCACTGATGGAAGTCAAATTGTTGAAAAATTTCTCTGACTCAATAATGCTTGAGATGAGAGTTGTTTTGTATAACGGCAATATCTTTCTTTTGTTTTAGTTTGTGTTCCTGTAGAACAAAACTTTTTAAAAAGTCTCATTTGGATTTAAAATTTCATAACATCCATAAGTGCAAACCTTTATTTCTTGATGTGCTCTTTTGACACTTGGGCTGATTTCCAGAAATGTTAATGGCCAGTATTTCAGATGAGACTTGAAGGTTTTCACTGGTCCTTGAACAGTAGTAAGAGAACGGTAACCTCTGGTTACTTCATTCAGAGTAAACTTTGGATTGGCAAAGTTTCTTAATGTTCTCAGTGTTTCACTCATGTATGCAGTGTACTGTGATCTTAATAATTTCTGTGTGCATGTTTCTACCTGTTTGTACTTCTAAATTAAATCTAAAATACATACTTGTAAAAAGGTACATAAACTTTGCCATTTTATTTGGCAGCTTTCTAAAATGGCAATAGGTCGCTAACATGTTTGACTTCTAGAAGCAGAAGTCTTAAAATGTTCATAGTGTAAGATTATTGGTGTTAGCAAATAAGTAGCAGTGAGCCAAAATAACATGGAAAAAGTGTTTTAAGATGAATAAGGTAGGATGTGTCTAAATAAGTGTTCTAGTTAGAAGTGTGTCTCATGATTTGTCCCTGCTTACAATGCTTACATGGCTCACGCTGTGGCGGGTTGCTGAAGCATATGAACTAGATTCCTTGTCCATCATACAGGGTTGCGATTAGGAGTGCAGCTTGTGTACTCCAGCAGCCAAAGGTGATGGAGTCTGCAGGAAAAGAGTAGCCTCTAGTCTGATGAAAGACTTAAAAGTATATATAGGTTATCAAGTTCTCAAGCACTGTGTGTTCTACTCTAGAGATACAATCCTGCTTGGCTATAATAGTTGCTGCTGTATGCATAGTGTAACTATTATAAGAAATAATAAAAATAAAAATGTAACCCCATAATTCTTACTTCAGTAATGCCAAATAAATATTTAATATTCTTAAGCAAATACAAAGTTTTACTGACTTTCAGTTAATCTTGGAGAAACCTACTAGTTTCTTACTGCTGCTGCTCCAAACAGAAGAAAATTAATTTTTTCTGCTTCTGTCAGTACTGTCTAGAATGAGAAAAATAGCTGAAGTTGTATACCTACATTGAAAAACTTACTCTATTTTTTTCCAGAATACCTGAAAGTAAGGTCACATGATCCTGAAGAGGCTATAAGACATGATGTTATAGTATCCATAGTTACTGCTGCTAAAAAAGATCTTTTGCTTGTCAATGATCATCTGCTAAATTTTGTCAGAGAGCGAACACTGGACAAGCGGGTAAGACATAACTGCTATTAATAATGGCTGTGCATTATGTTTCTAAACTGTCATTCAGCTTTTTAAAAAGCAACACTTCTAAAAATTGCTGTACTAGTCTTACAAATGAAAACCAATATAATGCAAAACATTTTGCTGCAATCTATTTAATGAGGCATCTTCCCCTCCTGCCTAGAATGTTACATTTTTCATTGTGGTGTATTTTTATTTGATATGTTTTAAATAAATAAATAAATAGGCTGCAACATAACAATGTTCTTTCAGTTGTCTAGCTCTAACAAAATTTTTAAGTGAAATAAGACCCTTAAAACATTCTAACATTTTTCTTAAGAAATTTTGTGAGCAGGTTTCAAAATGTGTTGGAGATTACTGATTTATCATCAGAGGTAGCTAGTTAACCTGCTTTTAATTAGATCATTGTAAGACTGCAAATCAGTATAGTAACCTTCAAATTTGAATAGTTTTTAATTTTAGTTTAGCTATGTTGCATTATTTGGTAAAATTTCTGAGGTTTGCTACTTATGTTTGTTGATGGCAAACTTTTGAAATTAATATTATCACCTGATTTTTTTCATTTAGTTACATGCTTTTCCTTCTTGCAGGAATAACACAATCACAGATATTGAGCATAGACTGTGAGAAAAGGTGTTGGCTTAAATTTGTAATAATTCTAAATTGAAGAGGCATACTTGCATGGTAGTTACTAGTGTTGAAAGGTTTAGAGCAATAGATATGATGCAATATATGTCCCAATGTGAAACTGTTGCACTTAGAATGCAATTTTTTTTTTTTTGGAGAATTAAATTATATTATTTTGGTGTAGAATATGAAATATGTAACAGGAAATTCTGCAGTCTTTTCAGTTCTGAGTTTTGAACTGCTAAACTGGATACTATTTCTTTTTCTCAAGTGGAGAGTGAGGAAGGAAGCTATGATGGGACTTGCACAGATATACAAGAAATATTCATTACAGTCAGAAGCAGGAAAAGAAGCTGCAAAACAGATATCATGGATCAAAGATAAACTTCTGCATATATATTATCAAAACAGTATTGATGACCGGTAAGTCAGATATGAAAGATAGGTGATTCAGGGGATAAATGTGGTAACTTGTGAAGGTTTGTTTTTCCTTCATGCTTAAGTGCTGACGAGGAGGGAACTTGATAATCTTGTGTGTTTTGACTCAGTGCATAATCTTATATAACTGTAGTTACAGCCAAATGTCTTTTTTTCTACTTTATTTTTTTATTTCTTATTTGAAGGCCAAAATTGATTCTAAAGGGTGAGAGAGGTTGGAATATTTCAAAGGTTTTTTAGCTGTACTTCAACAATACTTCAGTACAGGAGATTTTTGTTTATATTTCATAGTTTGTTAATTTTTATGTTAAAGCAGTAAGTAAAATTGCTTTAATAATGTTGCTTTAGATTTTCATGTTGTTCTTGTATGTTTTAAAGATAAGTATAGTACATATAGTGACAATGGTTGAGGCATCTCACTCTGTAGAGGGTTAGTTTTTCTGTACTACAGTAGGCATGAATTAGAGCCCTGTCCTGGATCTGTGGTGTAAGGAGTGCTTCTGACGTGCCTGCTACAGTTTTGTGTATGGTTGTTGGTATTGAAAAATGGATGGTTGCATGTGGGAAACTAATTTGGGAACTAGTGTGCCTTTAATTTTGTTGGCTTTGGAAGTGAGCCTTTGGCCTTCACAGCATTTTGAGATACAAATGGCATTGGAAATCCATATGCATCTTTTCAAAAATCCCAGACCTCAAGAGGTCATCTTCAAAAAAGCAATTATTTTATAGTACCATGGAAATGGATGGGACTGTCTGGGTCTTCGGATGCAGTTTTGACCACTCATATTTTTCTTTAATGTCAGGATCTTTTAAAACTACCTGGGTTTTGATCACCTTCTCCAGTTGTGTCAAAAGGAATTTTCTTTTATTTTCCTAGCCTAAACATACATGATTTTTTTTTTTTTTACCTGTTTGCTCCAGTCTGTTAATACTGGACCTCAATCTTGGACCTTCCTAGTATTTAGGAGAGCAACCGTTTTCCTTTTGTTTTTTCTTCTTAGTCTTTTCTAGATAAGTGTGAGGCCCAAACCTTTCTCTCCTGTTTCCAAATAAGGTGCTTCAATTTATGCAAAAGCTTTTAATAATTCTTTTGTGGATGTACCTGCATTTTTATTGTGGAAGCAAAAGAAATGGGAGAAATTCATCTCTTGAGGAAGGGGCCAGGAAAGGGTGGAAGGAAGCAGTCTCCTTCTGACTAGCGTTTGAATTCTGCTTCTGGCCTTCATGATAATGTGTAATATAATCAACATGGTATTTCTTTTTTCTGGGTTTTTGTTTTGTTTTTTTTTTTTTTGTTTTTTTGTTTTTTTGTGTTTTTTTTTTTTTTGTTTTTTTTGTTTTTTGTGTGGTTTTTTTTTTTTTAATATTTTTATTTTAGGCCCATTGATTTGGGTCACTTCATGAATTCATACCAATACTTACCCGTAATGAAATTAAGTGGTAACATCTTATTGGATTCACAGCTTTCTCCAAAATCATTTGTTTCCTGTCCTAATTAATACATCTGATTTTGATAACATCATCTCTTAAATCTCCTACTGCTAACATTAACACTGTGTCTTCTGTAATGATAAATTTCTGTTTAATTTATGCTGAGTTATATTGGAAGTTAACTAACGTGACCTTTAGGTTTTTGAATAAACCCATCTTTATATGCAACAACTGGTCTCTACATAGATCTGAGAATTTTTGAATTAATGTTTCAGCAATGCAAGACCATGTTCTTCCTTCACAGCTTCAGTTTCTTAATACTTTCTTTCAGATTACTTGTTGAACGCATTTTTGCTCAGTACATGGTCCCTCACAACCTGGAAACGAATGAACGAATGAAATGTTTGTATTACCTTTATGCAACACTGGATTCAAATGCTGTGAAGTACGTGCTGCTTTTTACCACTTGAAAAATAATTTTAATACAAATATTATTGTAAATGAGTTCTGAACTATTATGAATAGCCTAGGCCAGTGGACAGAAGTAGATAAACTATCAGAAAAGAGAAAATTGAAATAGTACCTATTTCTCAAGTGAGATTTTGAAAAAACCCACCCAAACTTAGTAGGGTGTTTTCTAACAAGGTGTGATACATTTCAACAATAAACAGCTAAAAAATGTAGTGTCAAAGATCTGGAAAGAAGCTTGAGTGCATGTCATTACTTTTGTCTGAAATAACAGATATGGTAGATCAGCCCTAGATCTTATCTGACAGCTCCTCAATTCATATAATACTTGTTGCGTCACCTAAGGTGACTATTAAGAGTGAGGAGGAATTACTTTTGTCTTTCCTCCTTCAGTATGCATTTTACTTATAATTATGTTTATGGGCCTTCTCCAGCTTAACATGTGTATGTGCATGTGAATTTGACTGATAGCTGTTATGCTGCTGTAGTGATCACAATTGGATTGATTTTAGATAGTTTTACTTTGTTTTTAATTTATTAGTACTCAGTCACTTGAAAATCAAATATAAGGTTTTTTTTAACTCATGAGAGAGACTAGAAAATGTTTTGCATATGAAAGAATGGCTTAAGAAACCCCAAAGCCTTCAAATACTACAAAAACTGATGTTTGAATCCTCTGTGTTTCTTGTATTGCCTGTCTAAAAGTACAAGTTTTAATAAACCAAAATTAAGAATAGTGTATTAAAAATAAAAATTTAATGTTCTACTGATTTTGAGTGTAGACTGAGTGAAAATGCAGAATGGAATCTTTTCACTACTTGTTATTTCAGGCAAAAAGTAACCTCTGAATCCTACAGTTTTCATATGCGGAAGTACTCATCTTAAAGATATAGTTTGTTCAGTTAATTAAATAGAACTGACTTTTTACTTGTGGATTCTGTAAGTTTTTTAAATGCAGCTGTGGCATTTTGTGTTTTTATTTATATGGCTTATTATTCCTGGAAACTTGCTACTTTTTTATTTTGTTGAATATCTCTAGTGCATCTCTTACAAGTTTAGTCATGTCCACTTATCACAGTTTATTCTTCTAGTAGCTGCTTTCTGCCTGCAAGAAAAACATTGTTTTGATGATAAAAATCTTAAACATCAGCTTTAACCTGCTACTTGGAATGTTTTTAGAAGAGTGATTTCAGGCTTCGACAAATGAGTTCTTAATGGGCCAGGCATCAGTTACTTCCTGCTTCCTTTAAAGGCAGTGCACTTGAGCATCTGAAGTAGGACTTGTTTCAAAATCTCACTTTGTTCCACTTTAATATGACCAATTAAA
>VWZG01009480.1:974047-985143 GCA_013396735.1 Grallaria varia
TTGACCTAATAAAACAACCTAAAGTGAGTTCAACTTATCTTTATCCCCTGGTGAATATGCAGTTTTAGTTAATATACTATTTGAATTCCATTTGTTTGCCTGTCTGATGCTTATTTTTAGTAACAAATAGAAAATATCGTGAAAGTTAACTGATACTCCATTAGACTGCACTTACTGTAGGAAATGTGTATACATTTTGTTAGTAAAATTGAAGAGGAAAAGGGGTGTCATAGAAATTTCTAAAATATTTTGCCAATCATTTTAATATTAAAATATTTTCTCCCATGTTTAGTTACATCTTACCAGGACTGTTCTGGCTCTTAAAAGAGGATAAAACCAGCGTATTATTTTTGACTTCCAAATGAAGTAATTAAGAAAAACTACCTGTATCCTCTTAACTTCTTATCTTATGTATGATTAGTAACTTTGAAGAAATTGGAGTATTTTTGTCCCAACAAGTTACTTATTTTTCTTCCCTCTTGGAAACTTCTTAAATATTTTATTGGAGATACCAGACTACAATTTCATTGTTTGTTTACAGATTTCCTTGGAAGGGAAAAATGAAAATTGATTTTGCATGTAGGATATTTTCATAAAGTAAATACAGATTTGTTTTAGTTACATCTATGTTCATACTCATGTTTGGGGTAGAGGAATTATAAGATTAAAATCTTGATCTGGTTTGGAATATAATTAGAATTTAATGCCAAAAGTTTGATCTGGTGTTTTTTTGACAGAAATAACATAAAGTGTTGTCATGCTCACATTTCTGTCTGTGTGTGTGTGTATTTTATTTTCTCTATACATGTATAGTCATACTGTGGTAAATGTAATTAATTATCCATTTGCTGGAATTGCCTGAACCAGGAAAAGTGGATAACTGTGTGGCTGGAATATCTAATGTATCTGCTTAGAAGTGCTACTGTCTTGCTAACAGAGAGACTGTAGTGAAATTCATGATTTTGATTAAGTGCATTTAAAACATGCTGTAACATATTAAGTGCAGTAAATGCTAGTGCAACAATAATTGATTGTATTTCGGTGGCTATATTGAAATGCTTTTCATGTACTATTTTATATTCTTTGGTGTAGTTTAAATATATTTATGCCTGTAATACCTGAGCTAGTTTCTTGGTATTTTCTGCATTTCAATTCAACATTTGTTTTCAGGGAGTTGTGGTGAAAGGTCTTTCTCAATTGTAAAATATCAAATATGATATGGAATTACACATATGGGTTTTGGTAAATGCCAGCATAAGCATTGAATTCAAGACCATGTATGCTGTTGACATGTTTGTATTTGTCCATCTGGGTTTTATCCTATTTTTTGCTGTTAAATGCTAATTCTCTACACATGAATATTCTCTTGAGTAACAAGATTACGTGGGAGAATTGAGGGGGCTTGTGGCAGTCTGATGTGCCATTGCAAGCAGCAAAACAGTTTTGAGTGAGGGAATTTTACTTAATTTATTGTCAGTTAACATAAACTTCTAATTATTTGATCTGGTATTGAGAAATAAAAGCAAACAAATAAACACTTAGAGAAACAGCCTTTGTCTCCCCTTCAGGCACCTCTAATAACTAGTGACCTTTTAGAATAGGGCTCGGTGTTACCATACAGCTTTTTCACTTCAGTCTAATTTCTCCGTTTAACCATTATAGCTTAATTGTTGATTTGTTCTCCTGTAGATATTGTCCCTGTGGCAAGTGTAGGCATTGTGAGAGCTCTGAGATAAAGAGCCATAGGAGAAGCAGTGTACAGAAATTGCCACAATGAAACTTTGATTAGGTAGTAAGGAAAAAAAGAATTGCAGTAAGAGTGATCATCTATGGGAACAGGTAGCCCAGAGCCATTGTGAAATCTTCGTCCTTGTAAATATTTAAAATGCAACTAGATAAGGTGTGAAGCAAAACCTCATCTAAGCTGGCCTGGTTTGAGTAGGCTGTTCAACTAAGTGACCTACTGTTGTCACTGCCAGCCTACATTATTCTGCAACTATAAATCTTTGAACTGCCCAGTTTTATCTTAGAAAACCTTTTTCCTGTTTAGTGAAACTTTACAGGTGTTCTTTTTTCCTCATCGGGGTCTCTCCAGTCTGAGCACTTTTGAGGAGATGGAAAACATGTTAAGAAACTTTTCGTTACTGATGATCATAATTTTTCCTAACCTGAGACAGACTGGACATCAAACTTGCCTTTAAGACAAGTTACTTTTCTGAAGGGCAAAAACATAAATCACAGCTCCTCTTGTATACCATTGCTGAAGGGGAAAGCTGTTAAATAAAACCCATAAACTTGCCTGTTTGTGTGTGGAAAAGTGGGTGAATGCTGGTTTGTCTCTATTAGAGTATAAGCTTCATTTGATGCAGAAGCTTCCATATCATGAATGCAAGATAATGTAGATCAAGTGCCACAGTAGATTTTTCTAAAAAGAAATATTTCTTAATCTTCTTCAGTCTGTCATTATTCAGTAGAGTTGTACTACTGGAAGTTAGAAAAATACTTCTGCCTCAGGTGATTTCATGTTTGACTGAATTATTAGTAATTTGCTCAACTTATGATCTGTTTTAACGGGAGCTTTAGCCAGTACTTTTAGACTTAGCTTGTATTAGGAGACCAGACCAGTCAGAACGAAAGAAACTCCACAGAACAGTTGTTTTCTTTTCTCCTGAGTCACAAGAGGTTTGAATATGGTTTGAATATGTATCATTGACATAATTACTTGAATCCTGTAAACTGGATTTGATATCTGTCTTTTTCCATTTCTTATCTGAACATAACACTTTCAGCTGTGACAAACAAAAGCCCTGAAAATGGCAGCATTCTTTTGACATTATTTTTTCCATCCATTGATGGAAAACTTATAGAAATAACCCATTTGTGCTGTTCATAAGTTATATAGTAGATTGAAAAGTAATGAAAATATTTTATATCAGTATATGTAAGACAGTGATACTGTAGATATGATCTACCTTTTAGTACTTTTAACTGTCTAGCATTAAATTTGCAGGGGTGGTTTAGATTTCTAACCCACTGATGTGTTAGGAGAACGGGTGCTGACTTGTTGATAATTCAAGATGGAATCTCTCTCACTCAATATTCCAGTGGAAATAAATAATGTAAAATTTTTATTTAATTCATTTTTTTTTTGTGACTTGCAGACGGATGCCAGCAGTAAAGCTATATTCTCGAAAGTGATGGTTATTACAAGTAAGTCAGTAAGAGTATTTACACTGTCTAAAAATGACCATTGAACTATATTGCTTTCTTGCGCCAAAAATCATTTGCAATAAGCTTATAAAAAGTTTTGCAGCAGATAAAATTTAAAGCAAATGGTGATAAATGTGACGTACCTATATGCTTTAAAGAATGAAGGCAACTCTAAGCAGAGTTACTTTCTTACTGTAAGTAGTCATCAGTCATGAAGCTTATCACGTAACATTTTGGCTGCATCCGTTGTGGACTAATTCAATGTCTAGATAATCGAGGGTGTTAATGTCTATTTTAACATTTGTTATAGAATATATATAATGTTAACTAAACTGCTAAACTATGTACTAACTTACCTGTCTTTTGAGGTATTGATCCTGTAAACGTCATTGAGTGAATGCAAAAGAGTTTGGATTTCGGTAGCAGGGAAGGCACTTTGGAAACCCACCAACCCCAAAGCAACACTTTTTGTTCCCTCCAGCACACCATGCCAACAGCATTAAAACCAGTATGAGAAAAACAAGTTGCTTTGCAGTTCTGAAATTTTCTTTTTAAATCCACTGATTTTAAAAAAATGGCTATTGTTCTGACAGAATAAGATACTATGTAAGACTATACATCTTCCAAAAAAAATGTGGAGAATAAACTGAACCTTGCTGCTTTGTTGGCCATATTCCAAATCCTTTTTGGATAATTTTTTATTTTTTTCTGACACTTTTAGTTCTGGATTGTGTTAAAAAATACAGCAAAATAAATTCACGGTAGAGCTTCTTTTGAACTAACTATCCTGTAGTCCATCCCACATTCTCTGCCAATTTTGTTTAACTCTGGCTGTAGCAAAAACATGAAACACACTAATAGTATGCTGATACTTTGCCAATAACTTGTCTTGCTGTGTTATAAAATGTAAACATAAAATAAGTATGTAATTTAAGACATACATTTTGAAAGCTTTTATTTTGAATGTTTTAATCTGTTGTAAAGCTTACACTTAGTGATGGGGTAATTTAGCAAAAGTACCCATTTGATGTTTTTCATACTTGCTGCGTCAGGTGATCTATATACAGAATATTTTTTTTGTGGATTTTAGGCTTTGCATTCTGAGGTCAACTTCAGCTGTTAATATTATTAACAGGAACAACTAGACTTGCTGAAAAATGATTGTGAAGGGCAAGGAAAGCAAATACTGAGAGGAAATTTATAGAAATTAGTGTCCTCATAGATATGTCTGTACATTTTGAAGTGTATTGTGCTTTGGGTTTTTTTGGTGGCTTTTCTTTTTACTTGTTTGGTGTGGTGGGTTTTTTTGTTCGTTTTAGTTTGTTGCAATTTTTGCTTGGGTTTTTTGTGTGATTTGTTTGGTTTCTGTGGGTGATTTCCTTCCCCTTCCTTTCTTGGTAAATTTAAGCACACATAGAGGATTTCTTGTTATGGCATTCCAAAACTTGTGCAAATGATACTTACAGAAATAAATAGTGATTTATTTTGCTTGTTTAAAGGAAACCTTCCTGATCCAGGGAAAGCTCAAGATTTCATGAAAAAGTTCACACAAGTTCTAGAAGATGATGAAAAAATAAGAAGTCAATTAGAAATGCTTGTTAGCCCAACATGTTCTTGCAAACAGGCTGAAGGATGTGTGGTAAGAATTGCTTTTAAAAAGTGATTATTTTTAGAACAGAATTGATTAGAAATTTAATTGAAATTTTTATTTCAGAGGGAAATAACAAAGAAGTTGGGCAATCCAAAACAACCAACAAATCCTTTCCTGGAAATGATCAAGTTTCTTCTTGAAAGAATTGCTCCTGTACATATTGATACTGAATCCATCAGGTATTTTTGTGTGTGTGATGTTGGCCATAGTTCGCAGGGTCTGAAATCGGGGCTTCGTGCTTTGCGTTTTAGCACAGGAAGTAATGGGTTGGTTGGGTGTGGTTCAAGGTTTGGTGACCTGCAGTATTTCTGTGTCATGTTGATAGGGGATTTCATGTCCTCCTTCAGAAACAAATTATCATTCAGTATGGCTGGGACAACCTGCCAGTTAAAAAGGATGTGTTGATGAAGGATAAAGTGTGATTTGTGACCAGCTGACTTGGTTTAAAAGAAAATTCTGTCCAAGCTATTCAGCTCAAGGTTTCCACCAAGAATATTAGTTCATAGTGACACAAACAGTAATTTAACTGAGGAAGTAGGTTGAGGCATCAAGACTTTAAGGAGGAGTGAGACAGTGAATTTACGGGAATGGGAAGCATGTAATTGCTGAAATGATTATTTATCAGCAGTATTTGAGATAAGCTTTGCTGTCAAGAGGAAATATACAAGAGACAGGTCTTTTAAATTTGTCTTCAGCTCTTAGCACAACTGTTCAATGGGTTTGGTTTTTTGCCTCTTTGTTAGAGACTAAACATTGTAAACAGTTATTTTCCCTCAATTATTAAGAATCTGTAGCAGGTGGTAACCTCACCATAATTCTTACCAGAATTTCTTTCTTGTAATGCTCCAATTGTTTTCTTATTTTCGTCACCCTTCCAGAGTAATTTGTACATAGTTCTTAATTCATGATGGATAAATACTTTTGAATTTAATACTCATGAACTCTGGTTTAGATAGGAGATCAGGGCAACCAGATTATGTATGTAGTTAATATATTTGTTTTAAAAAAAGGTAATGTTTTAAATAAGTTCCTTTAATAAATTTATGTCTTAAAGTTATTTTAAAAAGTCGTACATGGTGTAATTGCAGTAACTGCAACGCCATATTTCGTTTTCCTCTTCAGTGCCCTTATCAAGCAAGTAAACAAGTCCATAGATGGAACGGCTGATGATGAAGATGAGGGTGTACCTACTGACCAGGCAATCAGAGCAGGTCTTGAATTGCTAAAGGCAAGTATAGTCCTGGTGGTCAGTGAGCATGTAAAACTTTCTAAAACAACTTTGTTAAAATGAATTTTTAATTACCACTCATTATCTTTAGCCATAAGGATGTGGTACCTACCTGAAAGAATACTGGTTTGGTTTTTGTTCTCTATGCTCATCTTATGTGGCACATAAGTAAGATTATTTTGTAAAAAATTTAGATGCTTTTCTGGAAGTCAGAAGCAGTTATGTGTGAGACAGCGGCAGCGGAGTTTGCATTATTAGAGTGTGAATTCAACAATTTGTGAATATAGTTATACTGCTTCTGGTACTGTACTTGTATAGCAATACAATACTGTGATTCCTCAGAGTTCCTTGTCATTTGGGGTCTTAACTATTTCAACTATGAGTAATCTTTGAGACTCAATTAACAGAGCAAACCCCATTAAGTTGTGCAGCTGTGGGTTGACTTCAGAGGCTTAAAAATCTAAAGAACTCCCATACTGAAATTTTCAGAGTGTTTTAGGTCATCTAAGAACTGAATGGATTCATCTGAGAGTTTGTGGCTCTCTAACCAGATGTGCACATTTAGGAAAAAGTGCAAAAAGCCAGGAGCCCAAAAATAAATCTGAGTAAGAGTGAATCACGTTATGAAGGACTATCTGTTTGGATGAAGGCTTTCAAGTCAGTACTTACATATTCATATGGGATGGCAGGACATACTTAAGGAAGAGCAGTAAGACTGCACTGAAGAAAGTGGTCACGATAATAATCTAGAAAGGACAAATATAGGACTCCAGCACACAGAACAGCATGAAATGAAGTGAGGAGGAAGGTAACTTGGGCAAAATAGAAAACTATGTGTGAAGAAGTTCCTAGATTTTGAGGATTGTTTCTCTGCCACGGGTCAGAATATTATGTGGAAAGAGGTTAATAATCAACAGCCACTTAAAAATGAAGAGAAGGCAAAATTTCAGGGAGAAACAAATGAGGATTTCTTTATTTCATTTTTTTTTTAACATGGGAAAACTGTCATACTTGAAAACAATCAAGTCCAAGAATCTGAAGGAGAGTACAGGATCTGCTAAGCTGCTGTGGAAAGCTTGAGGGACTAGAGACCCTACTGGGTATGTCTATGTTGCTATTTTAGAGATAGGAATTTCACTTCAGAGCACAATCAGTTGTTCCACTTAGCAAACAAGCGTGAAGTCTGGGAGCACACAAGCTAGATTCCTTTCAGAGGAACAAAATTATGAGATGGGCTTCAGATGCACGTGTTGTATTGCAGTGGCTAAAGTGGATTTAGTCAGTCTAGAAATACTCTGAAGTAAAACTCCTGAATCATGGATATTGCTTCCTTAGCATCAGTTGTGTTTCTCTAAAGACCTGCTTCTGCTGTAACCCAGTACTTGCTAACGTAGATGTAGCCACTGAGAAGTACATGTTCACAGTAATAGAAGAAATTGAGACTGGAGATATAAATTAAATCTAAAGAGATTGTGAATAAAGACAGAAGTTTAGGCAGTATCAAAAGAAAAAAAAAAAAAAAGGAGAAACACACATCATGGGACAAAACTAGGCAGAGTATTTTAAACATTCCTGTATGGCAGTGAAAAGTGATGCCTGATGAAATGTCCTAATGTAAACGGACCTTTAAAAAACAATTAACATGGCTTTCATCATAATTTTGCAGGTACTTTCGTTTACGCACCCTATCTCATTTCATTCAGCTGAAACTTTTGAATCTCTCCTTGCTTGCTTGAAAATGGATGATGAAAAAGTGGCGGAAGCTGCATTACAAATTTTCAAAAATACAGGAAGTAAAATTGAAGAAGACTTCCCTCACATACGATCGTAAGTTGTGTATCTTACTCTGAGTAGTGTTCTTTACTATATAGGATTTTGGAAGTTCTTACTCTTCCTTTCACCTGTAGCATTATCCTGCATTCTTTTGGAAGAAAGTATTACTTCAGGTAAAGCATGAAAGGGATTTTGACTTTAAAATGCAGTGCTTTTTGAAGAATGGAAGTGAAATGGATTTATCCAAATGAGTGACAGCTGATGTGTCACTGGTACTGCTATAATTTATATTGTTGCCCTTCAGAATTACTTTTTTTCCTTAAATTTTATATATATATATGGCAGTGCGAAAAGAATTCTTTGCAATCTAATAGTAATGCGTAGGCAAGAATATTTCAAAAAAGAATTTCAGTAACTTGTACAGATATAGTAATTGTTTTACCACATAATATTTTTTCAACAAAACTAGGGGCTTTTTACTTGCAATCTATGTAAATAAACTTTTTTCTTTCTTTCTTTTTTTGAAGTAAAGAAATTGCCCAAACCCAAGCAATTAGCAGTTTTGCAGAGGTGTTGTGCTCTTTTTATGTGTATCTGTACTTTTTTTGCTAGTTTGATGTTTTGGAAGATTTTCAATCTGTGAAAAGGTGTTTATTTCTTTGGTTTTTTACACTACTGTGTAGTGCTTTGCTTCCAGTATTGCATCATAAAGCTAAAAAGGGACCCCCTCGTCAAGCCAAGTATGCTATTCACTGCATCCATGCGATATTTTCCAGCAAAGAGACGCAGTTTGCACAGATATTTGAGGTAAAGTTAAAATATCTAACTTACTTATTATTGATCCTTTATATTGCATATGTAAACTAAAGGATGTAGTCACAAGTTGTAGCAAACTTAGAAAAGATGGGTTTTGCCCTTTCCTTTTGTTCGAATGGTTTTGTCCTGAAAAATTGTAGCAGAGGGAGTTTTTGTATTTAATGATCATCATGTGTAGGGTTATGTATTTTAACAGATTATAGAGTAAAACCAAGTGTTGGACTGTGTGCTAGAACCATGAATTATTTATTGAAAGAGGAACCATATGCTACTCCTCACCCCTCTTGAGAATGGCCAAAAGTATTTAAATGGTTGCAGAAATTATGGAGAACTGAATTATGGTAGAGACTAATTAAATAAATTTTATAGCTATAACTGCAAACGTACTTTTTAATTAGTGCCTTTCAATGTCTTGTCTTGAAGACTGAATCACAGTCTGTTACTGAAATTGCCATGTTGAGATGTAGTTCTCTGATGAAAAAATAGGCTGTTTAATCCATTGTTTCCTAAATGGTCCTGATTGAACTGCCACTTTTTGAACTGTCCAGATGTGGTAAGTATTTTGTCTGTCATCTTGATGTTTCTTTTGATTTGTGAGAGACTTTGTGTACTGGTGAACATCTTTAAATCTTAATAGTCAGTAGCTTTTTTAAAATTGTATATCTGAAATAGAAATAGACACAAACAACTTGGTACAAAGCTGTTATTCCTGTTCCTCAGTAAGACACAGATTTTATCAGTGATACCTGCATTTGTTGCCTTTGTTCTAGCCACTGCATAAAAGTCTGGATCCAAGCAATTTTGAGCATCTCATTACACCGTTGGTTACTATTGGCCATATAGCCATGCTGGCACCTGATCAGTTTGCTGCCCCTTTGAAATCTTTGGTTGCTACTTTTATTGTTAAAGATTTGCTAATGAATGATAGGGTAAGTATTTTAAAAACCTTGTATTAAGATTCTGCTTTTCCTGCGGTATGATATTCAGCAAATACTTGGGAAATTTTTTGGCATGCTGGTTCCACTTTTTTTGTGTGTGTTTGTCTTTTGATTTCCAGGTGTACTGTTTGCCTCCAAAGAAAACCCACAGTTACAGGAGAGGGGAGTACTACTAATTTGGCAGACCTTACAAAAGCAACAAGCTGTATAGCACAGCGTTTGGTCACTTGTGACTTGGGAAAATTGTTATAACTTCACTCAATTCTTATCTTGAGCAAGCAAGTTTTGATTTTTTTAGGAAGTTTGAGAGTTAAATACACTATTTAAATGGAAGACTGTGAATTCTAATATTTTGAGTACTTTTGTACTGGTAGTGATTATAAAGTAAAAAAATAAACTTGTGCATTGTTAGATATTGTTTAGAGAAAGATTTTACTGTCTCAAATTATGTGCTTGAGGTTCCAATGTAGTGAATATGGAAACTGGAAGTTACTTTCAAAGCAGTGGCTATTACAATCTAAAGCAATAGTTTTCAGGTAACAACAACAACAAACCCCTTTTTTAATCTTAAATTTGCTGATACTTGAATAGTGAATTAAGAACAATGTCTCACTTCAGTAATGGTTACTTCTGTAAAATACAGAAGGCATAAGGCTGACCAGGTAGTGCTGCTGTATGGTTTTCAGAAGTAAAAAGGAAAGAGGAGGTTACAGCGAGTTTCACTGCAGAGTAATAGTAGTGTAACAAGTGTAACATTTGGTTTAGCTTCCAGGAAAAAAGACAACAAAACTTTGGGTCCCAGATGAAGAAGTGTCTCCTGAAACTCTTGTTAAGGTAAGTAGCACTTGCTATATTTTCCTTTAGTTGTGTGTATAATACTTAATACATTCAGTTAATTATCTGGATTTCTAAACTGTCAACTGCTTTTCTCTCTTTCCTTGTCATCTTTCTAAAAGTAGACAAGAAATAAATATTTTTAAATTCAGGATCTTATCAGAGTAGACTTTATTTTTGATTGCCAGAAGAAAAGAATTTGCTTTGGAGAGCATCTTTTCTAATTATTGTTTTAGATATAGATTTACCTATACATTTCATTAAATTTTTAGTGTGGCTTTTTATAAACTGTTTTGTTTTGCAACACTTAACTGTGACGGTATCTGACATACTTAAAGTAAAATTATTTTTTCATCTCCTGTTCAACATAGCAGTTACATACTCTAGAAACTTTGTGAAAAGTCTTCATTTTTTTCTTTTGAATTTTTCCAACTTTCCAAGAAATTTTGTGTTGTTTTGGAATAAAGAAAAAATGGCGTTTAGATTTGTCAGTTTTCCTCAAATGAATAAATGTGTTCTCTGTGTGCAGTGTCTATGAGAGGAAAACCTAGATTTAAGAAAAAATGTTCACTTTAAAATGTTGGAGGGTTTGTTGTTTTTTTTTTGTTTGTTTGTTTGTTTGGTTTTTTTTTGTTTTTTTTTTTTA
>VWZG01009480.1:985278-1001294 GCA_013396735.1 Grallaria varia
TTTTTGTTTTTGTTTTTGTTTTTTTTTTTACTTAAAAATTTGATCTTTAGCTTGTTCTTTTTCTGGAGTAAGCTTATTACATTTCCTGTACTTCATAGTCAATACTGTCGTTCAATTTTTCACTGAATTAAATAGACTTACGCCATGGGAAATACATTCTATATCTGTATTTCGTTTTTGAATGCCCTTCAGAATAGGGATAGATTTTTGCTTTCCCTTTTTCAGAATTAGAAACATGCTTGTCTTTTGTAGCATGCTGTGTTTTACAGCAGTAATTTAATTTCTAATGTCTTTTGAGTAAAGTTGCTCTGATGGTTTTGAAAAGTTCTTTGCCTTCTCTTGAAGTCAAACTCTTCATAACATACCTCCCTTTCTGCTGGTTTCGTAAGTACTTTGGTTTCCAGCTTGGTGCAGAACTCATTACTGGAAATGCTTGATTTTGTTTGGAGTTGATTCATTATATTTTTAGGTGTCTTGACTACAGCAAGGATATTTTTCATATTTGTGCAATTCCATAGTTACATAGTATGCTCCAAAAACTGTTCAAAGAATGCATGTCTGTTTTAATATTATGAACTGCTAGTTTAAAATAGACATGATTTCACTTCAGTGTTTCTACATGTAACTTGAAGTAGTAAATATTGTTTTTCTTTTTAAAAAATTATTTATGAAGCTGTAATAACTCTCTAGAATGTGCTTTTATGTTGATAAAAGTTTTCATACATTTGGCGATTTGGAAGGGAATTAGCCTATAGAAATTCTTAGGGCAATTTGAAGTGGAAGCCAAACATGAAAACTGTTAAGAAGCATTTATTGGTAGGTGAAAACAGTTATTGTGAAAATTGCTTTGCAAATTTAATTAGCATTTATTACTACTGAGAAGCTGCAGGCCATGCCATTCTCAATTATACATGGCAATGTATTTTTCTTCACTCTGGTCTTAAAAGCTTCTTTTTCCCTTTGTAATGTAATTATATATCCAATGGGATTTTAAAACTGGGAAGTTGGAAGTATGAAAGTGGGAAGGACTGCTGAAGACAGAATTTTTATATCATTCAGGGTAATAGATGTAGACTGATACAGGCTAGCCTTAGTTTTGGATGCTAAACCCTAACTGAAATGATGTCTGCAGAGAAATGTTTCAGACCAGTATTAAGTATTCATTGTATTAATGATTGTATGAGTTAGACTTGAATTCCTGTGCCTGGCAGTAGAGTTCTAAATCAGTAACCTCTCTCAACAGTGACCTGTACTGAGTAGTGCGCACGATGCAGTGGATTGACATTTATGTATTAGCAATGGTATTTCTCATTTCTTTCTGTGTCACTGGAATATAATGTTTCTCATCTGATTTCTTTAACTACACTTTAGGTGGGCTTTGTTTAATTTTTCACTACTGCACAAACATGCAGCATTTGTGGCTTTGAAAACTCAAGTAGTAGAAACCTGAGCCAGCTTGTGTCATAATGTTGATGCACTGGGAAGACTGTTTTTGAGGTCACTACATGGAATGGGATCCCATTATGCTTTTGCAATGGAGGCATGATGATAACCTCTAGATCAGAGAAAAGGGTCATAACTAGCTGTTGGTTAATTGCTAATTTTAATCTTGAAAATTAATACTAACTACTGACAGTTAGTGTAAAACTAGTAGTTATTTGCCATTTTCTTCTATGAGAAATCAGAGATTTGTCATGTTATATTCACTGTGTGTAGTGGGTTGACCCTGGCCGGATTCCATGGACTCATTAAATCCCTTTCTGCAATGAGGCAGAAGGGAGAGGGGTCATCCACCCACCACCTTTATGGGCAAAAACAGACTCAAAAATGAGATAAGACCTAAAACTTATTCCTAACAGGATAAAAGCTAAGCTAAATAGTGAGGAAAAAAACAGTCTTAAAACACACACCGCACACACACACACTTTTCCCACACCCCTCCCTCTGTCCATGGGGGGTTGCAGTAGGTTGCAGTTGCTGCCGCTTGCAATGTGAGTTCCCCCACCCCTTGTGGTCACTCATCCATGGGGTGCAGTAAAGGTTGAGTCCCTGCACCCCAATGGGCCTGCATGGGTTGCAAGGGGGACATCCTGCTTCACCACGGGTTACAGGGGACCACAACTGAGTCCATCCCCTGCTCCGTGGGGTCCCTCCCACAGGAGACCATCTTTAGCAGACTTCTCCAACGTGAATCCGCCCCTTGGGCAGCAGCTCTTCCATATCCGCTGTCCCGAGGGCCACAGCTCTCACTTGGCCAAAACCTGCTCCAGTGTGGGTCTGCCTTTCCACGGGTCCACAGGCTCCTGGTCTCCACGGGTCCACAGGCTCCTGGTCCAGCATGGGTCTGCCTCACCACGTGTCCACAGGTCTCCTGCTCCAGCATCCACAGCTCCAGCACCAGCTCCTCCATGGGCTGCAGGGGTTTTAGCTCTGAGTCCTTTCCCTGCTCCATGAGGTGCCTCCTCCCCCTCATTGCTTCTGCAGCGACCTTGATGTCTGCCTTGTTATCCCATGTTCTCGCTCTCTGGAATTTCTTCTGCGCAACAACCCTCCAATTCTTAAATATGTTATCACAGAGGTGTTACTGTGATCTCTAATTGGCTCTGCCCTGGCCAGGAGCCGGATGTCCCTCCTGGGGCAAAGTGTCATTGGCTCCTATGGGACAAGGGAAGCTTCTAGCAGCTTCTAACAGAAAGCCACCTCTGCAGCCCGCCCCACTACCAACAAAAAAATTCACCTACAGAAACCCAGGACACCGTGTCATAAAAAAATTATAACATTCTAGCACTTTTGCTTGCACTTCATATACAGGTAGTATATGTTGTGCTGGTAAGTTTAGTACAAAGCAGCCATTTGTGGCCTTTGATATGGTTCTGACCCATGTTGTATTTTTGCTTTCTTAATATTTTTGTGTTATGTATAATAATTTTCAGTCTCAGAGGAGAATTGTAGGCTCATGGAACACAAATTGAAAAAATAGGTTCAGACTGGATATGAGAAAAAACCCCCCTGAGAACAGTCAGACAATGGAACAGGTAGAAAGAGAGGTTGCAGGTTCCCAGGAGAGCCTGTGCAATCTTCATTCTTGGAGGCTTTCAACACTACAGTGGGTGAGACCAACAGGGTCTGATTTCATAGCTGACCTCCTTTGAGCAGGATATTGAACCAGAGACCTCCTGTCACTCTTTCCAACTGGAATTATCCTTTGATAGTTATCCAATTTGTTGCAAAGGAAGAATTTAAAATGTGAGAACTGTCCAAGATCATGTCAAGTCTTCAGGTAATCAGAAACAGTGACTGGGGGAATTCTCATGCCCTGATTTTATGGGATTGCTTAATTCTGAAGGATTGCTGGATTGTCATCACATTATCATTAACACCAGCAAAGAAATGAGGAAACTAGTGGGGTCTGAGGAAAATTCTGAATGAGATGGGATTATGAAGACTAGAATAGATTTGGATAATACAATTGGTGAAACGGAATTATGGGGAGGGGTCAGTAAAAGCAAAGGTTGAAATTGATCAGGAGCTGACTAGAGATGTCGGGGCACCAAGGTAGCATGTGACTGTTCCCCGGTAGACTACCTCATTTTTTGCAGACTAAACAGAGCTGATATATTTCTGTCCTACCAACAAGCAGGAGACAGTAATGCTTACAGGTACTGATTTTGACACGAAGAAACTGAATTTGTAAGCTATGAAAAGATCTGCTGCTGTTATTGTTGTATCAAAATTATTATATTGGTTTTATTGCAATTAAAATCTTCTAGTGGCTACTTATAGCTGTTCTAGGGGAAGACCCTTTGCAAGCTAGGGAAAGACAATTTAATTTCTTTTCCTCAAACTCCATTTGCATTTTGAGATTGGGAGTAACAGACATCCTACCTCTTGCTGGTGTTACGCAATTAGGTGGAGTAAATGGACTACAGTGCTAAAAAGAAAACTGGTGTATAGGTAATGTGATAATCCTGGAACTGAGATCTGAAGGGGCTGTTTTGATCCGTTTGTTACAAGGAAGAGATCAATTGTGTGATGAGTTTCATTTGGTGATGTTGTGAATGTTTATATAAAAGTTAATAGAATTGCTTTTCTCATTAAAGATAAAATTTGAAGTTACCATGTACAAGAACTGTCATGTTTTTTCTAAAGCTTTTGGTGTTTGTGTTTTGATCTTCTGAGTCTGGTGTTTTAGTTTGTTTGGTTTGGTTTTGTTTGTTTGGTTGGTTTTGTTCCCCCCCCCAAGGATGTCTTATTGGTTCAGATGAGCATTTTCATTTTGCTGTAAGAGGATACTTCTCTTTATTTTATTTGTCTCTGTTGTCATATTAGAAGGAAGATGAAAGGAGAAAGGGATTCAAGTACTGAACAAACTTAATCTCTAAATTGATGTTTTACTTCTACTAAAGAAATGTGAAATTATTCAGTGTTTCAGTGTGAAATTATTCAGCGTTTCAGTTGCTGCGTTCTGCATACTGGCAGAAACTTGCCTCAAAGCACTTGATGTTCCCATTGGCAAAAGACAAGTTATCCTAAGTAACAGGCTTTGAGCCTTTTTTTTCAAATAGCTGTGAAAGAAATAACTCTTTTCCAGGACTAGTTATCTTAGGTTGATACTCTAACAGCCGGGATGTCTATGAAGTGTTTTTTAATTTACTTGACTTAAATTTAAACTCAGATATTACATAGAGAATATATTATGACTGTTTAAGCACAGGGAGTTAATGCCAAGGTCGTGGGTTCTATCCCCTTATCAGCCTTGTGCTTTAATGGTTGGATTCAATGATCTTTGTCTGTCCCTTCCAACTCAGAAGATTCTGTGAATTGTAGGAATATAGAAAGATGAAAATGCGTTCTGCTTTTTGATCCAATAACATTTTCTTAGTATAAACTGTTTTGCCTATTCCACAGTGTTTAATGGATGTAAGCTCAATTAAGATAATGTTTTCAAGGGACAAAATATGTGATTGCTTAGTAGAAGAAACATTTCAAACTTTAATTAAAAACATAATTTTTATTTGCTGCAGGATGCGCTTGAGACTTTCAGAGAGAAGTTGCTGTCTAGTGAGAGTATGTCTAGTTATCTTTTAAGTATTTAAATGAGTTTTTGCAGCCCTGACAGACTTGTGTTTGTAGCGGCAAAAAGTGCTTGGGAAAATACTATGTGATTAAATTAAGATAAAGATTATTAAAAAAATTATGCTTATGGTGTGATTTGACTTTTTGATATAATTTTTTTCCCCCAGATTCAGGCCATCAAAATGATGGTTCGGTGGTTGCTAGGAATGAAGAACAACCACAGCAAGTCAGGAACTTCTACTCTGAGGTTGCTAACAACAATATTGCACAGTGATGGAGATTTAACAGAGCAGGGGAAAATCAGGTATGTAACAGATGGTAATGTTTTCATGTCTGTGATGATGGTGTGGGGAGAGTTTTAGTCAAACTAGTATGTAAACTATTTTGTTAGACTGCTTAACAATTTATACATCTTACTTCATAAGAACTAACGGTACGCTTGGGTGGGTTCCTACATAAGGTTGCCAAGTCTCAGGTTTTGTAACACTATGTACAGCTATATTTTAGTTTTTATCTTCTTTGTTTATTTCTTCAAAAGACCAATATCCATGTTGGAAGAAGAAGGTGCGCACCCTTCTTCTTCCCATTGAAAATTGCTTTTAATTTTTTATGCAGCTTGCTATTCCTGATGTACCAGTTGTTGTGTATGCCAAAGGCCAGTAGGTGGGCTTTCTAATTAAAAATAATAGCATGTTGTAGTAAACCAGGTGAAAACAGCTAGTACATAAGATGCTTCTGCTTGAAGGCAGGCCAATCCCTTGAGGCTTCTAAAAGTGAAAGGAAGAGGGAAATGTGTAAAGAGGATTAAGTCTCAAAAAATAATTTACCTTTCAGGTGATTGTTAGACAACTTGTTTCTCTGGGTATCTTCTTAATCCTCTGTGGCAGGAGAAGAGACAAGTTGTTAGCTACTTTTGCTTGCCAATCATTGACAATTTATGTCTACAAAAGCCATTAAGGGCATGAATGGATTGTGCTGGTATGAGTAAAAAGGTTTTAATTTTTGGATAGAGTTCAGCATTGTACAATAATTACACAGATAAAACCCATGCTGTGTGCGCAAAATTGCAAACCTGAAAATTTGTCTAGTATGTTTGTAGCAACTATGTAGTCTGTCTTAAAGTTCCTTGTAAATAATTGCCACATAGTTTTACATTCTGTAATGTGACCATTCATCGCACTTGTTAGGGATTTGAATGGCAGTAATTTAGCTTTTCAGCATGACTGCTTGGAGCATTTGGTTGCCTCATCCAGTAGTTTGTGGATAGATCTTTTCTGTAGGTCCTGTGTGTTTTAATGCTTGGAGTGGTGATTCCTTGCTCTGCATGTTTTAGAAATTTAATTTTCTCACTGTTTTTGTATTCAGAAGTAATAGTAGAAACTTTATATATTGATGTGATCAGTTCTCCATTATTAAATCAAGTTAATGGAGGTCTAGGGATCCTTTTTGGGCAAGGACAAAGTTGCAGTGACATATGATACTGCTCTGGAGGTACCCTTCAACACTGGAGCTTGGAGCTCTGCCTGGGGGTGGATGATGAGCCAACCGAGAGCTTATGGGTTAGGACTGAAGACCAGACTGGTATGGGTGACAGTTCCTTCCAACCCAAACTACTCTATGGTTATATGAGTTATGTGGAAAGTAGAAGTAGAGATGGGTAACCTGGCAGGAA
This sequence comes from Grallaria varia, assembly GCA_013396735.1. Classification (NCBI taxonomy): domain Eukaryota; kingdom Metazoa; phylum Chordata; class Aves; order Passeriformes; family Formicariidae; genus Grallaria; species Grallaria varia. Next base: position 992,027 of record VWZG01009480.1, read on the forward strand.
TACAGAGACACCATCTGAGACACAGTTAGGAAAGCCCAATCCCACCTGGGACTGAACAGTTACAAAGGCAACCGGAAGAGCTTCTCTAAGTAAATAAGTAACAGAAGGAAGACTAGAGACAATTTGCACCCACTGCTGAATGAGACAAGAGCCCTGGTGACAAGAGATGTATTAATTTTGTGATTCCCAGTACTACCTTTTGGGACAGCTCCAAACTGGTAGAAGTCTCTCTCCATAGGCTCTGTGTGAGCTATACTGCCTAACAAACAAGTACTCTCAAAATCTGAAGCAGAGGAGATGATGTTTCAGGCCTTTTAGTTATTCATGGAACTTGGTGACACTTCCTGACCTTTATTCTTCACCCTTGAAGAACGCAATAAGGACATCTTCTTTCTGGCAGGGCTTACTGTGTCCCTACTGTGCAAACCTGTCACTGCTCCTTCCAAATTCGAGTAGGCTTTGGAAAGAGTAAAATTGTCTGTTCAGTTCAGAACATGATCTTTTAAATTGTGCTTGATATGAGGTCATTCAATGTGAGCAAATTCTTGTGTTCGTGGATTGTATTTTTCTTTTAAACAATGTATAATTTGCTAAAGATAATTGAATTAAGTGAGAGTGGCACTGCTCAGGAGACACGTTATGTTGTTTAAGCCATTAGTCATGTTGTAATCATCTTGGTGTTATTGTTCTCATCAGCCCTAATAATTACTCTGTCTTTCTTTAAATCTACACAACTGTGCCTTTCAGTGACAGTGTAAGGAAATTTTTTTAACTTCCAAAGCACTGTTCAGCCTAGAGTGTCGGGTGAAGGCAAAGTCCCATTTGGAAAACAAATAAATCCCTTCTCTTGTTCATCCTTGAAGTAGTAGGATTGATGAGTTTGTTGAATTGCTTTTAAATCAACAGCTGATTTCTTTGAGATGTTAGCATATGCAGGTTAAATTTACCAGTCTTATATTTCTTTAACATTGAATTTTATCAATAAACAATATATTAATTTTGTGTGTGTGTATATATATATATATATAATCTCTCTATATATCCTTTCCAGGTCTTTCTTTTTAATTTTACAAGGCATAAACAGTCCTACAAAATTCAAGATTATGCTAATTTTCTATTTGTGGTTAGGTCAAACAGCTAGGTTGAATCTTACTTGTCTTTGTAGTAGGATTTTAATTTTAGTCTATACTAAGCATAAAATCATAGTGTTTCAGTATTGGAGGACACCAACAGTTGCTGAAAGTATTGATATTATATAGGAAGCTGACTTGAGATTTTCTTCAAGTGCTATCTGCATTTTCCTTAAACTAAAGCTTACAAAGAGAAAAATTATTAAAAAAATGTTGGCATTTGGAAATTCATAGTTCTGTGCTATAGAAAAATTACTACACAACTGACATACATTTTCAATGGTTGTATTCAAAAGACATTTTGCTATTGTCTTAAAATAAAATTCACTTTGTCATCTACCATAATGTCTAATTAATCTTAATTATGTTAACCTGCGGCATGGATTTTGAGCTAGAAAAAGCTTGGCAACTTTGAGACCTAGAAATGGGCTGCTACTTTGGCAGGAGCCCCCTGCTGAAGGAAAAGCAGAACCTGAACAGAAGTAGTTCACCGCTAGATGCGGTCTCTGAGGGGCAATATGGACTGTGCTGGCTCAATGCACAGCTAGAACTGTTTCACACCCATGTGGAACTTTTGGGGAGTTTCAAGGAAGATTTTTATTGCCAAGCTGGAGGAAAGTAATAGGTATGTAGTAATAGGCTGTAAAATGCGGTGCCATGAAAACTACTTTGGAGTTGAAATAATTTCTGCTGGCATGAGGGCAGCTAAGAACATGGAAACATCTTTCTTTTTAAGTACGTGTTTCTCAGCAATGCAATTGGGATTGAATGAAGTCAAATAATTACATCATTTTTTTACCAATTAACCTTCATAATCCATGTGCTTGTTTTTCAGTAAACCTGATATGTCTCGCTTGAGGCTGGCTGCAGGGAATGCTATTGTGAAGTTGGCACAAGAACCATGTTACCATGAAATCATCACCTTAGAACAATACCAGCTGTGTGCACTAGCCATAAATGTAAGGAGATTTGGTGGGAGTTGTGGGTTATCACAATGTACGAGTATATAGTTTGTTTTATATGTTGTGTATATTTGTGTGAATCTGGTTTTATGCAAAATGTTCAGCCTTGGCATTAAATTATTTTTCCACTACATAATCCTGAAAACTCATTCTGGATGACAATTAGATATATAGCACTGGGCTGCCCAGTGGGGGGAATACTAACTTAAAGTAGCCAAATGTTAGAATATTGATAAACCAAGGAATTCAGTATGTGTATAAAGTAATACCCCAGATGCATTATGACATTATTAGAAGTTGAAATGAGATGATGTAAAGTATGTGGTGACAACAGGGACCTTGTTTTCTCAGTACTTGAGTAGAATATTTGTGGAATGCAAAGATAGTTGGTATCCTTTAAATATTAGGAGAAAAAGGCAGAGATTCCTCAGTAGATGCTAGACTTTTCATCCTTAGTTTCTGACTGTGAGCCCATAAGTAACAGAAAGAAAATAATGTTCACGTTTTAAGCAGAGATACAGAGATCCCCTGTATTTCTGTCTTGTAGACTTAGCAAATTCTTCAGAAATTGATTCATACACCAAGAGTAAGGTGTATCATGAAGGGACTTCTGTTGGTGTTACTTGTGTAACTGCTGGTATTCTCCTGGCTTTACAGAAGTCAAGAAATGTTCTGAAAGGAATCACTTCCAGAGGACACCTGCAGTAAACATGATATTCCATTCCAGACCTTAATTCCTGTGACTGGCTAAAGCTTTAAAAGCTACAACCCATTTAAATGTCAGAAGATTTTTAAATTGACATTTCATGTTAGAAAATACAGAGTCTAGCTCCTGTGTGGGTATTTTTTACTTTCATATACAGTATCTTTTTTAATTTCTTAAAGTTGCTTGGAGTTGGTTGCAGTTAGGCTAGAAAAATCATTCCTGTACTAGAGTAAGACAGTCTATGTTAGGTCTGTGTATTGCTCTTACTGTATATATGTGCACGTTAAGCTTCTGTGTTCCTATGGAAAGGAGCCCTTACTCAGTTCCCAAATGCAATGAAAAACAACAACAAATAAAAGGGAACAAAACCTAAAACTACTTAAGCAGATGAAATCTAGCAAAAATGCAGCAGAAATTCAGTGGTAATAACTTTATACCCTAAGCAAAGACTAATACTTTTCAGTCTTCCTATTACAAAACTGCATAGAAATGTTAGTCTTGTCTCAAAATGAGTTTTAAAGATTTTTACAATTCAGAACAAAATTAGTAGAGAGGAAAATAGGCAAATAGACAAATAAATTCTGTCTCTGTTCCAGAAAGGATACTCTAGCTGGATAACATCATGCCAAACTTGCCTTGCCAATGTAGTATTTGCATGTTCTGTTTTCTTGTGATGCCGGTGATCAAAATCTGTTCATTTCTTCAGTCATTTCCTGTCTGTGGCAAATCTTTCTTTATTGCAAATGTTAACCTTTTAGTTCTTGTCTGTCAGAATTCTGCTTCATAGCTTTGACACTGTTCAGTGTGTTAGGTGCAGGCTCCTTGCCCTCCATTTCATCGCTGTCTCTCACTTTTCTTCACTTCTTATTTTCCAGCTATAAGTCTTAACTGTTCATGGATATTGCTGACAGATGTGTTGTCACTTTTTTTTTTTGCTGTCTTTGTGTCTAATACTTACTTCCCCTCAGTTTTTGAAAGGGAATTTTGAGAGATGAGATTTAAATTAGAAGAACATAGTAGGATTATCAACATTTATAAACCAGTTAGGATCACATTTTACTATAGCATCATAGAATGCTTTGGATCGGAAGGAACCCCTAAAGATTATCTCACTACAACTCCACTGCTGTGACCAGGGACACCTTCCACTAGACCAGCTTGCTCAAAGCCTCCTCCAGCCTGTCCCTGAACACCTCCCATGGCAGGGCATCCACAATTGCTCTGGGCAACCTGTTCCAGTGTCCTGCCACCCTCACCTTCTGATTACTCTGAAAGTATATTCATTCTTAAAACTATCAAGGCTAGCCACAAATAAGGACGTCAAGACCAACTCTAATGTTGCATAATTTAATTCACAGAAAATTTTCTTTAAGTGGACAGATCAGAAAGCAGATTAAACAAAAGGAAAAAGCTTACTTTTTAAAGCCTGTCATGGTTACATAGGTTCTCCTATGACTCTATGCTTTCTCTGATACTTCCATTTTGTAATGTGTAATGATTAGAGTGCAGAATACAAAATTACATGTTGTCACTAATTGCTGTATTATAGTGGCACCGGTAAACAGGAGCTTTGTGGTGTTGAAATGCATGTAGTTTTAATTATTTTAAAATAAGTTCCATATGTGTTTGGCCAGTCTTGTAAGCTTACCAGCAGCTGACTTCTTTGGTCTGCAGAACAAAGTTTGTTGTCAGCAGAGCTTCATATTGAAAGAGAGTAGAAAATAATTGAGCATAGTGTTGAGTACTTCAGTGTTTAACAGGCTTTAAGAACAGATTTAAGATCTAATAAGCTTTGGTGTTGAAAATACAATTTAATTGTATTTAGAATAAATCTTCTAGATCTTGTAAGTTTCATTTGCTTAAAAAGATTCAAAATGTTTTTCAGTTTTCTTTGTCAACTCAGAGTGTTCAAATTGATGACAGAATCAGAGCTGTGTTTGAGTGGTACATGATGCTTTGCAAATATATATATTTTTAAATGGTGAACTTCTGATGAATTAACATTAAATTCAGAAGTGTGGATATATAAAATTGGATTGATTTATGAGGTTTAGGTGTATACAATTAAAAATAGCCTACACTGGTTTTGTCCCCCTTTTCAGTGAACTAGTGTAACTGAGCTGAATTTAAGGATATTGTCAATATAAAAGATAAAGAAATGGTAGTCATTCCAATTGGCCAGACAACACCTTTAGTAACATTGGGCTGTACCTTTCTTGTTTGAGGCAAAGAGGGTCTGCTTCCTGGCTGGTACACCAGCTAGGCACAAGTCTCTTCTAAGCATCCTGAAGGATTTAGGCTTAGGTGATGTTACTGAGAAGGGAAAGGAGGCTGTATCTTAGCCCTCTGCTGCAGGGTGGATTTGCTATAGTGAGATAATACGTCTTGAGTAGGTCATGTGGTTTGGGTTTGTGGGCTTGGGTTACTTCAACTCTGGCTACAGTATGTGTTTCAGGGTTTCAGTCCACAGAAGGGGAATGTTGGTTGAAGTGCAGAAAGGAAAATGGGACTTGATTGACGAAGTGTCTCCTGGATTTCATTTTTGGTGGGGGAATGGGAAAGCTTTTTTTATCTAATACATGATCTCTTTTGATGGCATTTGCAAATTTAGCAGAGTCAGTGTTATCAGTGGCAAGATTTTGGCTCTGTACTTCCAGTTGACTGATAGCTGGAAACCTTCTTCCATCCTTCCTGAACTTCAAAACTGTCTGACTAAAATAGCTGCTTATTCCTGTTAGTGTTTTGTCTTCTTATTTAGAGAAAACAAATCTTTTCTCTTAGCCTACCAGAAAGAGGGTAGATGTGCCAAGCTGTTTTGGTAGCCTTGTTTGTCTTAAGCTTTTTTGTACATTTCCCTCTGACTCTTTTCCACACATGCTTCTGTTAAGCTTCCTTGTCCTGTGTCACTAAATAGTTCGTGGTATGTTAAGTGGTTTATGTAGGTTATTTTCATACCAAAAAAATTTTAAAGTTTGTGTCTTTTCTGGAAATACACTGCTTAGTAAACTGTAGAAGTGCAATCACTGCCTTCATATTATTTTACTTTGTGTCATTTGGCAACTGCTACACATGGTTTATTCTCTTCTATGATCAGTCGTAGTTCAGAGGTTTCCACAGTATAATGGAAATGCCTGGTACTCTCTTCAGTATTTCACCTTATCTGGTAGTTCTGTTGAATTTTATTCAGATGTTAATTATTAATGTCTTGATTAAAATGTGTGAAATCAAAGCAGTTACATCAACATGGTGGTGGTTACTGATGACTAAAATGTTTTTGTACAGACCTTTGACTTTGGCTTTGCAAGGCAAGTGGTCCTGTAGTAAACAATTCCATTAACTCCATGCCTTAGCACTGTGCTAAATTAGGCCTTGGGTCTGAGTGTGATATCTTCCTGTTCAACTCCTGAACTTTAACTCTTCTTATGATTTTAAGTGAAGCTTCAACTGATTAATTCAATTAAATTGCTCTGAATTGGCATAGAAAAAATTTCTTGGAATTTCTTATGTTTCTGTGGCTACGAGGTTTGAAACTGATATTTGCATATTTACCTGGGCTTCTGTGTTTTATTTCATAGTCTGTATTGCTTTTAGAAAAGTTTAACTGTTATCTTTTTTTGGTTTTGACTGGTTTGTTTTGGTTTTGGTTTTTTTTAATAGGATGAATGTTACCAAGTGAGACAAATATTTGCTCAGAAACTTCACAAAGGCCTTTCTAGACTACGGCTGCCACTAGAATATATGGCTATTTGTGCACTGTGTGCAAAAGATCCCGTGAAAGAGAGAAGAGCTCATGCTAGGCAGTGCCTTGTGAAGAATATAAATGTCAGAAGGGAATATCTGAAGCAACATGCAGCAGTTAGTGGTAAGAGAAGTCACTTTTCAGTACAAGTGCTGTAGTTCAAATGTAAATGTGAGTAGACTGAAAACATGGATGGCTGTCTGTTTTTCTGCATAGAACAGCTGTAAATTTCACTTAGTGTTATCTAATGAAAACTGAAAGTTTTCAGTTTTTCTAATTTTCTTTTGTCTGAATTTATTTGGATTTTTTTTAACAGGTATTTCTGAGGTCTTTCAGTTTTGCTAAAAACTGCAAATGCATATGCCTAAATATATTGAAAGTGAAGTAGTTTTTCAAGGGAGTTATGTGTACTGTTTGAATTTAATGGTTAATAATATTTGAAGTGATTGATTAATTTTACTTTGGTCATTAATAATACGTAACCTTAACAAAATAAATGTTATACTAAAAAGATTGTCTTTGCACTACTATATTGAGTAGTTGCTTATCTTTTGCTGGCAAAGATCTGTATTTGTAGACGCTTCAGGATGAGTTTATGTAATTCTTTCTTCTCACTGCCAGCAGTCTGATTGTGGGAATGCTTTGGATGTTATTAAGGACTCTTGTAACCTATTTTTCTTAAATCTGTCCTTTTGACTTAAAGTGTATGACACTGTATGGCATACATACAGTATGACAACACTGATATATGGTCATAGGAGAACATAGACCTTTATGAAGAGCTATAGGCATTTTGAATAAGAGTTTTTTAAAGTTTATTTCTTTGAAATATTACTGATTGATTGGCCTTCATCTTGTTTTAACATAAACCAGACTGGTTTTGTGAATCTGATCACACAGATGCTATCAGATAACTGACTTCCTTTTGTGATTATGAATCACTTATATTAGCTATGTCAGTCTGTCTTTCTTAGTCCTCTTAGACTTTGGTCAGAGAGTAACTTTCCCAAGAAATCCTTTTGTGTATCATTAATTAAAGAAAAAGAGTGCACTTTTCTCTCACCTCAATAACACATAAAAAGAAAAATAAATTGAGTGAATACCTCTAAGTCATCTAAAGACTATTCCTCTTGAAAGTTGAAAACTTTTTAGTTATATAGGAGGAAAGTATAAAAATTCTTCTAAGTTTAAAATAGATGCTGTGAAGGTGCTATCAAAAATCTTTAGAAGACATTCAGAGGAGCCCTAGGTGTGTGTGATTATCCAGTAGGACCTCAAAGTGTGCCTGATGATTTTTTTTTTCTTGCTGAAATAATTGAGTGATGCCATTAATTTGATATGTGCTATAATCTGTGAGGTCTGGATTAAATATAGATTGCAAGATTTTTTGAGGATATAATATTAGCTTTGTGCCATTCAGGTTTACCAGTCGGAGTTTTCAACAAATGAAATGTCTTGAACTGTTTCTATCCTAAAATATCCATATTGCACCTTTGATTTAATGTAGCTATTTTTCTGAATCTAGAAGTGTTTGACTTTGTGATATGTTTTGTCTTGAAACCTTGGTACAAGTGAGGACGATATCTGTTGGATATTTTTTGGGCAATTTCAGCATTTGTTGAAAATATGGTAAACTTCTGTGTACCTTGCCTAAGGAAAGCTTCCTAAGGACTGGTACTAGACAGTAAAATGCCTCTTTCCTTTCACACTGGCCTTTTACAAGCTGACAGGAATTGTTCTCAGCTCTCTTAAATTCTCTAAATGCTATTCACAGTAGAAGCCACTCAAGGAGAGACTTATTTTGATTGTGTATCTGTTACTAGTTTCATCTGGGTAGAGACGTGTCTTGAATAGGAATTTTTGTTGTCTCAGGATGCGCTTTTACTTGTGGATCAGTAAGCAGAAGAATGACAAGAGGAAAGATTAATTTTTTAACAAGTTTCTTCCCTAAAAGCTCATAAAGGACTGTCATGAGGGGATTTGGCACTTTGTGGTTTTATGTGCTGATAGAAGAGCCACTCTACCTTTCAGGTTGTGTCTTTCTTCATTAAAGATGAGCAAAGAATGTGTAATTACTGCTTTTTCTTATGACAGGCGTTAAATACAATACGTGTCAATAATTGTTCTTTTCCTGTTTTGTCTCGAACTGGTTCATTTTGTTTTCCAGACCCAGTTGGAATTGTTATATTAGAAATGGTCCAAGGAAGGAAGTTACTGAAAAACTGAGCTCATGAGCTCTTGATGAGCATTCTATTGAAGTTGCTAATTAATACAAATAGTTGTGGATTGGTTTGCCTGGGACATGTCTAAGGCAAGCCAGTTTTGGCTAGTGTTCTGAGGTCATAATTATGTTGTTTTTCTTCCCTGCCATATCTTTATTTTGTATTTAGTAATGCAAACAGCTCCTGGCTAAAATGCAGGGCAATGCTTGAAGAAGTGAAGGATAGTTTAAAAGTTAATGCAGTGTCAATTGGAACACATTAAAAACTGCTTTGCAGATTACACTGGATTTCAATTAAATAAATATAGCTTGAAATAGAAAGAAATTAGATGATATTGTATATATATTATGTAGACTGTGCATTACCCCTATTTATGCAGACCTCCAAAAAAGGGATAGATTGACTTGACTTATGCATGATGACTATTTTGTTAGTTTTGTAAAATCTACAATAATGATGCATTTTTTTGATGTGCACAATATTTGTCAAGCACATCTCATATGAATACA
>VWZG01009480.1:1001332-1017742 GCA_013396735.1 Grallaria varia
TTCCTACAAAAGCAGAGCTAAGAATTTCCCTCTTTCCTTTACACATACATTGAAGTGTTTTTCCACAGTCATGTTAATATATGACTTGGCATTTGTCACAAGCACTTAAGATCAGATGCTTGTACCATAGCAATATACATAGAATACTAGCATGCCTTCCTTTGCCTGTTGTCTTGCCTGTTGCACAGGGTACATTTTTAACAACCTAGGTGTGATGTGCATCCATTGGTTCCTCTTAAGCATTAGGCTAAAGAAGGCAGTGTGGATGTTTGCTGCAAAATGTTTTCTTTTTTACTTTTGGTGTACAACTTGTCCTTCTGTTGTCCTCACTTCTGTTTTTCTAAGTCTTTCAGAATATAGGCTTTGAATTGGGAAAATGATTGGGAGTAGGAGGCGACTGTAGCTGTACTCTCAAGATAGCTGGAAAAGACACAGCCCTCAGTGAGGGCTATCTAAAAATCTTAATTTTTGCATGCGTGAAACATGCACATCAACAATGAGATGCAACATCATAATGAAAGTATGGGCCCACATGTGCTTATACTTCAGTGTATGCTGACCTCAAATTTTTCCCTGTCCTCTTTAGCAGAAAAGCATATTTCTTGGTATGTAGTTTTTTGATTCATCTTTCTTCTACTTTTCAGAGAAACTATTGTCACTTCTACCAGAGTATGTTGTTCCTTATACTATCCATCTCCTAGCTCATGACCCAGATTATGTCAAAGTCCAGGACATTGAACAGCTCAAGGACATTAAAGAGTAAGACTACTTTTAATAATGTTATTTCTAACTTTAAGTGAAATTTGAATTCATTGTGGTACCCTTTTATGGTATCAAGTGCATATAATGATGGCTGTTATTTCTGTAAAATATTGTGAAAAATAGTATGGATACTTTTTTAGTGCTCTGATATTTTACAGATGAACTGTTTACCTTCTGCTCATCCTACTTTCTTTTCATTTTTTTCTAAGGAATTATTTTCCCAGAGTTAGACTGGTTCAAACTCATAATACTAGTAAAACCTAGACTGAATCACTTTTTCAAATGTGTTTTTTTGAAGAATTTCTTTTGTATTTTTGCTCATATGGAATACTGCATTTTCTCCTATAGATGCCTGTGGTTCATACTGGAAATATTGATGGCTAAAAATGAGAACAACAGTCATGCATTTATCAGAAAAATGGTAGAAAATATCAAACAGACTAAGGATGCTCAAGGACCAGATGATCAAAAAATGAATGAAGTATGTGATATTTTTTGATTGAATATTGCATTTAATTCTGGCCTGCTTATGAAAGGGAATTGCTTTTTGTTTATATACCAACTTCAAAATGTCTTTGAATAGAATTGTATGTATGAAGACAATACTTCATCCACTGTAGTGATAATATTTAGTGTCGTTTGGATGACTGTTTTTTTCCTGTGCTTCAGTAAATCTTGCACATTTGCAAGACTTGTAGTAGTTTTCAGTCCTTCTGTTTCTGTCTCAGTAAGGTTATTAAACACTGACTTTAAATAGCTATAAGCTATAACTTTTAATGTTTAAATCCTCTACTAAAGTGCTTTGTAATATTTCATTTCTAAAGTGCAAGAGCAAGCCTAGTATAGGAAGAAAAATGCTTACACTCAAGTCTCCAGTTGGTATTGTGTAGTGAATGTATCAAACCCTGATCTTGTTTTTGTGGTTTTAGCATCAGACAATGTACAGATTTGTCACTGTTCTGCTTTGCCCACAGAGATGAGTTCTGGGTAGTGAGTGGGTGGGGTGTGTGTGTTCGTTTGTTTTAACTTTGTCTTAGAAACTATGGCAAGCACTATTCTTAAGTGTAGAAAGAACATGAAAACTAGCTGTCCTCAGCTGTTGGACTGGCAGTGCGTTTGCCTTTAGTGCCTGTGTTTTGGTAACCTGCAATACACTGTTTAAGGTTCAGGCTGGTGTTAAACATTTAAGATGATTGCTTTGAAACTGTGAGTTCTTGTAGTTCTGTGCTCAAAAATACCGTGTCTTTTGTCAAGATTTGCAATGAACTTTTCAAGTGTTGTTTGGTCTTCTGATTTTATTTTTTACAGAAATTATACACGGTCTGTGATGTAGCAATGAATATCATCATGTCAAAGAGTACAACATACAGTTTGGAATCCCCTAAAGACCCTGTACTTCCAGCCAGATATTTTACTCAACCTGACAAGGTACACCTTGGCATTTAATTTTTCTTGAGATAAGCCTGTTTAAATATTTGTTCCTTGTAATTCAGGATTGTTTTTCTTAAGCATTTCTTGTAACTTCAGACTTCTCCCTATTATATTGTAGTTGAAAATGTACATATGTATATGCTTCCATAAATATTTGTATATGTGTACCTACACAGTTCTCCTTCTTCCTCCCACCTCCAATGTTAGTGTTCTGGTTTAAAAATTCAAAACCATAAATGATATAAAGAAAATCTTTCAGTGCAATTTCCAAAACGTGTATACATCTCATTCACTGATTATTACTGTAATTCTAAGCCCCTTCTTTCTTCATAGAATTTCAGTAACACCAAAAATTATCTTCCTCCGGAAATGAAGTCTTTTTTCACTCCTGGAAAGGTAGGTGTGGTCTGGGGGTTGAGGGGTTTTGGTTTTGGTGTTGTGTTTGCAGCTCTGGTTTGTCTTTTTTGTGGTGGTCTTGCTTGTTTATTTTCTTCGGGATTTTTGTGTGTGTGTGTTTGGTTGGTTTTTTTTTTAAGACAACTAGCATGTAGTTTATGAAAAACTTTAAGAGAACAAATGGTTTCTAGGTATAGAGAAAGAGATGCGTAGAAGGGACAGCTGATACTGTCTATGCCAGGTTGTGGCAATAGTGGGCAGCCAGTTGTCTTTAAAAGGAGAGAGTCCAGAAAAAGCCCCAAAATAACCCATAATATCTGACAAGTTTACAAAATGGTTAACTTTCTTTTCTGCAGAAGAGTACAATGTTGCATATGAAGTGACAACTATGGAAAACCTTAATAGAAATTATCTTAAAAATCACATGATTAATCATTATCAAAGCTGAATACCATTTTACAGTATCTTACAAGATAACTGGCTGTTCTACAGTTATGTTAATTTGTCTTTCAAAATATACATTGTATTGAATGACAGTGTTCTTTCTTCACTGAAACTAAACCCAGGTACTCTTTAGAATAAAATCTAGTAAAAGGAAAAAACCTGTGGTTTTCATCTGGATTAATGTGTCCTATTCTAGATGACAAAGAACATTTAATTTGCAGCCTTGCAAAAGAACGAAATTGCAGCATCTTCATTACCCTTAACTTTGCTAATGAAGCATTAACTGTGAGCTAATAACTTACTAATAAGGGAGGAACACAGGGAAAAAAAGTACATGAGCATCTCTTTGAGAATTTGAAAGTCAACATATATGGATTGGAATAGATCATCACTGTGCATTTGAGTGCTTGAACTCTGTGGATTAGAGGTTGGCTTCTTACTTGTGAAGACACGAAAGTTTTTAAAAGGAAGTAATTTGTCTTCCAATTTTTGATCAGTAGTCAATATTAAGTTCTCTAATCCAATTTTTAATGTACAACATTCTTACTAGTTTGTCCCATACTTAATATATTGAGTACACTGTGACAATATTAAACAAGAAACATGGTGTACGCTACCATGAAAAATCACAGATTGTTTTAAGTTGGAAGGGACCTCTGAAGGGTCTAGTCAAAAGCCCTTGTTGTCTGAGACTTCCCTTATATGAGAAATGATGCGGCCCCTTCTTCATATTAATGGCCTTTTGCTGAACTTTCTCCAGTACCTCCATATCTTGCATATATCCAAAATGAAATTATTTTTAATCCTAAATTAACTTGTATGTTATTTTACATTTCTAGTGCCAGGTACTCTAGCTTTTTTTATGTTGTTTTGAAATTTTGTAACAAGCAGCAGAGCTGTATTTGACCACCAAAATTTTCTGTTGCTTCACCATCATGAGCAGAACGAGAAATGAAAGCTGATTTAATGAGTCTTAGTTTTGGGAATAGAATACTAGCTTGAGAGGATGTGAGGGAGGTGGGTATAAGCAGGGGACACTGAGGGCTGTACGGCTTTGAGTGTAGCTTCTGTGGTAAGCAGGGAGCTGTTTGTGCAGGCCATGTTAGTCCCTCCTCAGTAGGAAGTGCAGTTCAGTGTGAATTTGAAAATCTCTACTTTTGAGCTCTTTCAGCAAACGCTTATGGATTAATTCTTTAGTTCTGAACTAATAGATGTAGTTAAACTGGATTTTGTTCTCCAAGGTTTATTTTTGGAAAGTGTATGTTCTTTTCCTTGCACTCAGTGCAGAGTGAATCTTTGTAAGTGTAAAGCTCCCTCTGGCTATAAAGGTATAACCAGCACTTCCATGGTGCATAGCTCTGAAAAAGGAACACTCAGAGCTGATCTGATATGCATGTGGGACTTTTTTTAGCTGTGACTAACTGTAACATAGCTAGAATCTAATATTGAAAGAGAAGATGCATAATTAGAAATGTAGGGAACGGTCTTTGATTCACTATTTTGTACATGGGTGTTTGGCATAAATGTACATTCTCTTTAGGAGTAATTGAATGCTTTTAGCTCTCTCAAAAGTTAGTATGAGCTGGAGGCATTTGGCATGTCTGAAAGATAATCCAGTTAAATTAATAACCTGAAGTGCACCAGTGTCTGGAAATTTTGTACTTACTAAAAGACTAATATTTTTAAATCTGTGCAAGAAATATCAGAATCTTCTCCACAGTATTTCACTTTTGAGATGCTTATTCATTCGCAGTTGAAAGTAATGTGGTTGCCATTACACCTAAGCCAGTTTAGTGTCCCCTTTGCTGAAAAGTCCATCCTGCTGCTATTTCTGTTTTGCTAGTACAGGTGCTTATCTGATCCAGATGGTGAGCTGCTTCAGGCAGATAAATCAGCAGAAAGCAAACTGCACACAAAGTGCTGAAGTGGCTTACTGCAAGGTCAGGTGGGCACCAGGTACAACCAATGAGAAGAAGACAGAATCTAAGAGTAGAGAGGATACTGGTTTTGGTGGCAGCTAGCTATTTCATTACAGCTTCCTTCTGGGGTCGTTGTAGCTTTCATATGAAAATGTTCATCATTTTGTGTTAAAATTAAGATAATGATTGCAGAAAATAAAATCTGTGAATATTTTTAGCATGTTAACAATATCTGAACGTGTAGCTTAAAATAAAGGAAATATATTTTTGGTTTCAGCCCAAAGCAGCCAATGTTCTTGGAGCAGTTAATAAGCCTCTTTCGTCAGCAGGCAAGCAGTCTCAGTCCAAATCTTCTCGAATGGAAACTGTAAGCAATGCCAGCAGCAGTTCAAATCCAAGCTCTCCAGGAAGGATCAAAGGGAGGTTGGTAGACAACAAAGGAGCTTTGCTATTTCAAATATTTGTAATGGAAACTTTGTATATTTCTATAGTATTTTCTAAGTGAAAGACAGAATTCTTTTATTTTACATTGAAGTAAAGTTATAGTACTACATTGGCATAACTGAAACCATGAATTTGGCTTTCTATCCCCAGAAATAAATTTGCTTTAAAAAAGATAAAAAACTAGAAACAAATTACATCCAGAGTTGGATGAAGAAGGAAATGAGAGCCTCATATGTTTTGGTTTTTGAGAGCAGGGTTGGGGTTTTTTGGAGTGTTTTTTAGATAGATAGATATATACCTCCCCCTGCAGATATGTACAAACGTGTGTATGTGTGTACAAACACAGGTGCAGTCTGTAGGAACCTTGCTGGATTGCTCACAGCATGTCATAGCACTGGGAGGCCATTGTGGTGATCTCACATGACTTCCTCCTCTAGTCCTGTGCTTTGCTGGACTTTTCAGATAAACATTTTGGGATTTTAGATTAATTCTGTGATGGAGAGGTGAATCTAATGCTACTTAAGTTGTCTTGTAGTTATCTACATTTAAAAGTTATGGTATATTCTGTGTCAGTTTTGTAGGTTATGCATCAGTTACTTTATCTTATGTTTTTGGGTTTTTTTAACGGAAAGTCACAGTCATTTTTTTTTTCCACAGACATTGAGAAATTGCATAGCCCCACTATTCATATTTTTTCACATTCTTTCAAGACTGTGAGGAAATGCTGTGTTTGAATATAAGGCTTATCATTTAGTGACTATTTCATATATACTATTAATTTTAAATGTAGCACAGTGTTTTACAAGAAATATTTCTCTGCTATAAAGTCTGCAGAAAGGCTTATTTCTTATGAGTCAGGCAAGTTTACACACTGAAATACATTATTGGCTAAAGGCAAGTGGACTCTAGATTCTTCTCTATATCCAGCAAAATGAATCTGAGATTAAATTTTCAAAAATAATGCACTCACAGCCTAACATATTCTGTCATCTTCCTGATCTCTCCAGTTCACCTAAGTTAAACTGATTAGTGTTTTGAGTGGAGATGTCAAAGACGAAGAGAAGTGATGGCAATGATTCAGTATGCATGGTATTCCCAGTGCAGTCTGTCTGAATATATACAGGCAAATTTGCATCTGTTGAGATGATGTATAAAACCTAAGCTTCCAATGGCATCCCAGTTATTGCAGATTTTACACTTGTAGGAGTGAGAACGTCTTTCCCTCACTATGCAGTGCCCAAGCCAGAGAGTTAAGGGTTTGTGTATTTGAATACCACTTTTCATTTCAATGCATAGCCTATTTCTTGTCATTAAAAAATGTGCACTGGTATTTAAAAACGTTGCTTCTGCCTACCCCAAGGCAGATGAAATGACTTGCGTATTGGCTTTTGTGCATTACCTTTTATCTGTGGGTCTCAGTGTTTTACATATGCAGGAGATATTATTGTCCACATTTATGCTTGTAGAAACTGAAATAAAAATTAAATTGCTACTGTAAAAAAAAATAAAAATAGAAAGCAGAGGGATGAACTGGTCTCCGAAATGTAATCTGCTCTTTTATTGCCTGAACCTCACCATGGGCTGGTCTGTCTATGGGGATCTTTGGTTGGTGTAGGAAAGTGTACACAAAGGTATGCAAACACACAGATCTCCTGTAATTCAGTAAGTCTCTTCTGTTTAAAAAAAAGCTGCTTATCTTTTCCAGTGAAAAAAGAAAATTCAATGTGGTTTATGATTAAAACCTTTGTCCAGAGGCTTACATGTTCTGGCTTGTGATATGTGGTAGCTATAGTACCCACAGTGAAAGGATCCTTCTGCCAATTTATTCATGGTTTAGTAATAGATTTCATAAGAAGATTGTTGGTTTTAGTATTTTTTTAAATGATTTCCTAATGTATTATAATAATGAGGGGAATACATGTTTATTCATTCTAGGCTTGACAGTACTGAAATGGACCACAGTGAAAATGAAGAATTCACATTGGCTTCACCCTTACCAGGAAAGAAAACTGACAAAAGGGATGATTCTGATCTTGTAATGGTGAGCTGTTTGGCTGCAGTGCAGATGTTTCATTTTAAATTACCAGGACATTAAAATATAAATTAACGTGATGATGTTTGATATCATTCAAGAAAATATGCGGAAACATGAAACTGAGCTGATATTGTAATCTACTGGAAAATGCATTTACAGTTGGATATGAAAATACAGTGAAAGAAAGATCCAGTTCCTCTGTTTTTCATAGAATTATATAGTTTGGAAAATACCTTTAAAGATCATCAAGTCCACCACTAAATCATGTCCCTAAGTCTACTTGGAGATTGATAGCCTTGTCCTTACTAATAGGTTTATATACATGTAGATCAGTAATGCTGAAGGTTCCTAATTACGATTTAAAACATTATTTTGATTCTCACTCAGATGTAGTGCTTTAATATGTAAAAGAAATTATAAGCAGGCTAAGTATTGTCTTAAGCAGTATTTACACCTGTATCAGAATACCGAAGAATAAACCACTAGAGAAAATTATAATTGTACCCTAATTTTAAAATCAGGTAAAATAATAAGAATTTCACATACCACTAGTAAATTGCAGCTCTTTGTGCTGTAATAGCAGTTGACAGCCTGTAAATTTTGTAGTATTTGAGATATGCATGAAGAAGTAATAAGATCAGATTTGTTAGAATTGGATTTTCTGGGCTGCATTAAAGATGTCCTGTATCTGATGTCACTGCTGCTGCTTTTTTTTTTTTTTCTTTTTTTCTTTTCTTTTCTTTTTTTTCTTTTCTTTTCTGACTCTGACACTTTTCTGTCCCCTCATTATGTCTGTCTGGTGCATTTTTCTGAGTTGCTTGGGACGTAAGCTACTGACTAGTAAAGCGTCCTGAATTTTCGCTTGTGTTGAAGTGTAAATAACCATCTTATACTGTGATATCGTGTGGGAAAAGCAAACTGGCTTATAGCAAAATCAGAAAAATCAAGAAGCTCTTGTCAAAAAAATAACGCTTCTGTAAACCTTATAGTCTGAGAGTCCAAACAGCTCCTGGTATGCAATTCATGTTTAGAAGCATTAATTTGAACTGGTAACTGAGAAAGTGAAGTGATAAAGCAAATACAGTTCAGTGTTTTGAGTACTTTTGAAGGCATCATTCCCCTTTGAATCTGTAAGTGAGTTGCTTAAGCTCATTGATTTAGAACTCTCTTTTAGTTTCTTGGAGCCAGGGAGCAGATTATAGCAAGCATTAACTGAGAAGCAGAATTTTAATTGTATAGCAGAAGCTCCATGTTTTAAAGCCATCATTCTTCAGAATGTCTGTCCAAATTAAATTGTAGAGTTAACACCTTAGTTCTAAGGTTGTGGGACACTGTTTAACCTTGGAGAAACTTTACTTTGGAAATTGGCTGCAGTGACAGATGTGCATGATGGCTGCAAAAGCAAATAAAATGGAATAACAAGGATGTCACTGATCTACATCAACAGTTTTGTCACTGAAGACATGAACTGACAGGAGATGTCATCATGGTTCAAACATGTTTTTTTATCTTCTTTTAGTGTAATTGTTTGTCCTTCAATTTCTTTTCATTTTTTCCCTCGTATCCTTTCTAGATATTCTTTCTGCTTTTCTTGACAAAGGTTTTTGGATAAAGTGGAGACATGAATTTGTAAGCTGTCTTCTGGCTTATGTCACAAGGGAAATGTGAAGGAAAAAACATTCCCTTGGGTTTTAAGTTGTGTAACTGTCATTATGTAGATTAAATTGCCATGTGGCAAATACTAATAAGTGTGCTGAAATACAGTAATTTTAATATAAAAAAAATTGATATGGAACAAAAATACTGTAAATATTTGGACTTTTGGACAACTTCATGGTCTGAAATGAAATAGTCACGGTACCCATGGTACATGGGTAATATTTTCTATTTTTTATTTTTCCCCGGGATAGGAGTTGCTTGGAGCAGTCTGGCCCTCATAGCTGCTTATGGAAATCTTTGCATTGTTTATGGTCTTTACTGTGCACTTTAGAGAACTAGAGCATGCAGAGCTGAAGGAATATTTTTTGTTTTGAAAACTTATGATTCAGAAAGGATTCTGCCTTTTTTGATATGCTAGAGGGAAGGGATGCCATCCAGAGGCATCCTTGGCAGGCTTGAGGAGTTACCCCGTGGGAACCTAATGAGGTTCAACAAGTCCAAGTCCAAGGTCCAGCAGCTGGCTCAGGGCAATCCTCAGTATCAGCACAGGGATGAAGGGATTGAGAATAGCCCTGCAGAGAAGGACTGGGGACACTGGTGGATGAAACACTGAATATGAGCCAGCAATGGGTGGTCACAGCCTAGAAAGCCAGCCGTGTCCTGGGCTGCCTCAAAAGGAGAGGGGCCAGGAGGTCAAGGGAGGGGATTCTCGACATCTGCTCTGCTCTCATGGGACCCCCATCTGGAGCTCTGTGGGGTCCCATTAGAAGACAGACATGGAGCTGTTAGAGTGGATCCAGAGGAAGGCCGTGAAAATGGTGAGTGAGCTGGAACACCTCTCCTAAGAGGAAAAGCTGAAAGAGTTGGGGTTGCTCAGCCTGGAGAAGAGAAGGTTCTGGGGAGACGTTATTGCGGCCTTTCAATATATGATGAGGGCTTATAAGAAAGACAGGGAAAAACTTTTTAGCTGGTCCTGTAGTATGGGACAAGGGGAAACCATTTTAAACTGGAAGAGATTGGTTTAGATTGGACATAAGGAAGAGATTTTTTACAGCAAGGGTGGCAGGACACTCAAACAGGTTGCCCAGAGCAATCGTGGATACCCCACCATGGAAGGTGTTTCTGGCCACAGCAGGATGATTAGAACGAGATAATCTTTAGTGGTCCCTTCTGACCCCAAGTAGCCTATGATCTTAAGGCTCGGGTGGGTTTTTTTGCTGGCCAGAGCAGATATTGAGTCTTGGTCCAGCTCTGACAGTAGTGGTTTGGCAGCTACCACTAATTCCTGTGCTTCCTTCTACAGTTGTAAATTCAGGTTGCCCACTGTCTTCTGTATTAGTGCCTTGCCAGTGTCAGCATGGGAGCTCACAACACGAGCTTGAAGCCACAGCTTGACAATTTCTCCATCTTTATATTTTCCTATTGATAGAAATGTTCTATCCTACTGTGTTTGATACAGCTGAAGATACAAATGAGGAAGACTGTAAACCCTTCAGTGTTTTAACTGTTCACCTTTCAAATGATCTTTCTTTCATGTCTGGTACTTTATATATGGGTATGTGTTTATACTTTTGCAGACGTTTTTGAAATGGATATGGTAGACAGTCTGAGACAACTTGTGTAATTTGAAGACTATATGTCTTGTTGGGGGAAGTTTCTGCATGTTCAATACTGTTCAATATGGCAATTTAATTTTTTAATTTAATGGTGTAATCTTACCTTTTCAGTCAGAGATGGAGAAGCCTAGAGGAAGGAAGAAAGCAGCTATCACAGATTCAGAAGAGAAGCTAAGCATAGATGACCTGAATAAACTGGGCCAAGAGCAGAAACTTAGAGGTAGTCAACGGGGAAGGAAGAGACCTGCAGTTGTTTCAGAAGCTGATGAAACACAATGGCAAGAGGAAAAGAGGCTAAAAGAAGATGTGATAGAAAGTGAGGATGAACAGAACAGTCCGCCAAAGAAAGGGAGAAGAGGACGCCCTGCCAGAACAAATAATGGGGGAACACCAAAGGAAGAACCAGTGGCAAAATCATCAAAAAGGAGCAAAAAAAAACAACCGCCAGCAGCTGCACCAGAAGAGGAAGAGGAGGAGGAAGAAAGGCAAACTGAAAACATTGAACAAAAACCAAAAGGGAGGCAAAATAGGACATCAAAAAGAACACAGCAGAGGTAAGTCCATCTTCTTGTAAGCTTCATATTTTTTATCTTTGGACATTAGTTATAATTTGATGCTTTGCAATTTGGGTCTTCCTCAAAACAGAACAGAACCATCTGAAACTACCACAGTTGAATCAGCACAGTCTACGCCACAGAAAAGGCGAGGAAGGTCATCACAAACACCACCATCACAGCAAAAAAAAGTGTAAGTGTTCTAAATCTGTGTTCAGTGAAAATTAAAAATATGTCTCTATGCTCTCAAGCAAACATTTACTGAATATATTTCAGAATGCTGTAATTGACAGTTAAGAAAATAAATTGCCATTGTTATTTCTAAAATGTTTTCCTTAGCTGCTTCTCCTAGGGCATCTCAAACCAGAGCAAGAGTCTGCGAGTAAGTTTAGAGTGCTCAGGTAACATATTCATAATTTTCTAGGAGAAAAGTCAATAAAGCTCAGGAGGACCTTGAAGAATAGGGCTTTATTAGGACTTTAGGGAGAGAAAAGTGGTCCTGTTTGTTTTGGATAGGGGGAAAATCAAATTGTTACTGTGTTGAAACAGTATTGTGAAGAATTAAGTTTATTCTGATTCTCCTTAAATTAATGTTCATTGTCTAATTTCTGTCCTTCTTATTATCCACTTGAATCATTTCCACATGTATAAGTCTGTTGTGATCAGGAAAGGACAGTAGATTCTGAAAATTCTGAGATGCATTAAGCTCCAAAATTAGGTTAAACTCTGTGGCTAGCTTCATTTTCTTGTGCCTGCTGTAGGAAACTAGAGGTATCTCTACATTTCCTGTATGTGTATAGGTAATAGAATATGTAAGCAGAGGTGTACAAGTGGTTATTTGCCCACTAGTGTAAAACTGCAGCTCATGCAAGAGATTTACTTTTCCTAAACCTGATGATAAATTCCTTGGGGCACTAGTTAGGCACATCTGCCTTCAGACGTTTTGTATTACTATGCTGTTTTTCTGTCTTCTGGGCTTAGTTAGCGTCATGCTGATCTTCCTTCCAGTGTAATGGACTGATTTGCCCAACCCCAGAGATATTTCATACCGGAGATTTCGCTGAACAAGCTTGTGCCTGCCCTCATTTTGAATTCTAGCTTCACACCGGATCCCATGATCTGGCATTTCGCACACACAATATCCTGACCTTTCCAGTGTTCTGTTTCCCTACCTCAGGTCAGATCTCTGCTGCTCCTTTACTCTGTAACCAGAAACAGAGGACTCAACACTGTCTTGGTTACTACAGAAGGCACTGCTACGCGTGCAGTAGAACAGGACTTGGGAACTGCTATTGCCATGCAGAGAAGACACGCCAACAAGTTATAGTTGGGTGACATGCTGTGTGGCGTTTGTCAAACATGCCCCTTACTAAAAAGTAGTTTCCGATTCACTTCCCAGTGAAGTTGGTGAAACTATTGTTTCTTTACTCCATTTTAAACAGAAAGTAAACTGCATCACTCTCTGTGATCAGTAACAAACATAGCTCTCTTTCATGTGTATGTATGTTGTTCCTGGCACAAGGAACTGAAGTAAGTTGTTTCAGGGTTCAGAGTTGTTGGGTCTATTTTAGATTTCATTACAAAAATTGTTATTGGTTGTTTTTTACTTTTTTTATTTGGTCAGACCACCCTTTTTCCAAATCTGCAAGAAAAAGGTGAGACAATAGTAATTTCTCAGTCTTCAAAGTGCATTATAGTCAGACCTTTCTTCCTTTCCTATGTACATATCTGCAGCAGCTTCATCTGCAGGAAGTTGATAGACCAAGCAGCACCATAAGATAGAACATACTTAAAGTTTTCTGGGCTCCTTGGAAATGGATTGCAATTAGAATTTGGGATTTTGCCTACAAGGTGATAGTGTATCCTGTCAGGTGATAGTGTATCACTTATTTCTGATAGCAAATTGGGTTTCCAATTGGGGTATGCCAACAGGCTTATTTTTGTAATATGTGAAAAGATAAATGTAGCTTGTGAATAATTCTTCTGTTTCCTTTTCAATTCTGTTGCTTCAGTCAGTCTTGGAAGACTTGATTTGGGCTAATTTGTGTTATTTCTCAAGGGATGGCATGCTGGTTGGTGCTGAAACCCCCACTATAATTACTATATGCAATCCAGAGATTCTGTTTTGTTCAGATTTTAGCGGTTCTCAGGACTGAAAATTCCTACCACTTTTGTGGTGCAGTGGTGTAAGAGGACAGTTGTTTTAGATTTGTGCCCCCACTGGAGATTCATGTCTGTCTGTTGGTTTACTTGGAACAGAGTTTCTGGTTTAATTTCAATAAAAAAATCACCCAGTTTGGGGGCAGCAAGACTGCATCTGCAGTAAACAGGATGATTCCATGATTTGATTGTGAATTGTACTAATGTAATGTGGGTGCAGCTCTGTAATTTTGGATATATGTGTAGTTGGCATTTTTTTTTTAAGGTGAGGGGAGGATGGCTAGTTCTCATGTTATACAAGTGGGTCCTTTTTGCTGGTGGTGCAGCTGCCATAACTAAAACATACAATTTAAGATATTGTTGATCGATTGTTCTTGATTATCCTAATTAAGGTATTGTTATCCTGATTATCCCTAGTTTGGAATATTTGATTTAGGTTCATGATAGTATCAATTTCATAAATAGAAATACAGGCTCTTCTAGGTCTGTAAAAACGTAGATGCAGTTATTCAAATTTTGTTGTGTATAGACTCCTGTAGAAATAGAGTACATCTACTCATTGAATTGAATAGGGAGAAAAGCAACAAATAGTATTCAGTCTCTGGCTGTTTGGCTTTTTCTGTTCACTGTTTAGTGTTGTGTCAACTGCCTTTGGCTTCTATTCTGGCACTGAAAAGTCTGTCTTGTCTATAAAGGCAAAATTGTTCAGCTTTGTACTCCTAGCCCTCTGTTATGGAAGAATTCTGTTTTCAAATGCTGTTGTCCAGCCTCCTAGTTTCACCTCTTTGGTTCAATGTATGGATGAACTATATAGGTGTGTAAGACAGCAAGATTATACAACACAAAATTTTAAGGCCTCTGTTCTTGTAAAGCAGAATGTTTGCTCGTACAGTTTATACATTTGCAGACCCATGTGCAGTAAAGCTGATCTTTATTTTTCTTCTCATTGTAGCCGTGCAGGACGTTCCAAACAAGCAGCCAGTAAAGAGAATGAATCTAGTGAAGAGATGGATGTATTTCAGAGTAGTTCACCAGTCAGTGATGACATTCCCCAGGAAGAAGTAATGGAAGAAGAGGAAGTTACCACAATCAATGTAAGACAAATGCCTGAGGTTTTCTTTGTGAGTCTTTGTGTTGTCTTCTGTGTATTGATGATCAGATAATGACTTCTCCTGTTCTTAGAACTTGTCCTTCCCTTTAAAATGAATGGGGTGGTTGTCAGCTGCCACTGTTATGTGTAGTGGAGCTGCACTGTAGTTTCCCAGAGAAGCTGCATTGCTCTGAAAATACCTCTTTTTGTCAAGTATCTTAAAGTTTCTGTTCTCTGTAGCCTTTCTTATCTGTCTGCCAGAATTGTGTAGTATCCAATGGGAATTATTTTCCAGGTAACTCCTGCTCATTCTTCTCGTCTGGATTGTGATAGTGAATAAAATTTCTTTACACAAAGCAGACACACAAAATGAATCGTACTGGAAAATAAACATGGCGTCTTGGAGCAGAATCCTAAATCAATTTCTTTCGCTTACCCGCATATGCAAATCTGTTAAAATAAGTTCCCTTTTATATTTGTTTCATACAAATACATTAGCAACATTAGTAGTAATACTAAAAATTTAACTGTGAATGCCTTTACGCTTTTGCATACATCTGATGACTGGAGCATCTGAGTGCATGAAAACTGAGAAAGGAAACTGGATTGTTTTTGAATATGAGAAGGACGCAAGCTCGGTAACATCAAATGAAGTTACATCCTGGTCCTTGACTGAGACTTGTAATAAAATGAGTAATCAATGCCACTGTGTGTGGCTACTCAAACATTATTGAGTGAGACTAAGCCTTTTTTTTTTTTCATTATAAAATATATTTGTTCTTGGATTTTTCAAAATGTTCCTGTAAAAACATTAAAAATACTTTCTCTCCAAATAGGTCCGTCGCAGAACTTCCAAAAGGGAAAGGCGATGAGTGACCATGTAGTTACCAGCCTTCCAGGTGAAAGCTTTGAAGAATGCTTTTAATATAAAGCTTGAGACTGAATGAAGCTGTTAGTGCACAAATGGGGTTGCTGAAAAAAAAGACAAAACTTATTTTACTGCCCCTGCATTTGCAGTCCCTAGGTCACAAGCTTTAGCCACACACATGTTGATATCATTAACTGTGGATTTTTGTGAAGTGTAATGTGCGCTGGCTTTGTAGACATATGAACTAAAGAAGAAAACTGTAAATAGTTCTTTTTTTAATGTTTCTGACTTATAAAGTGCTTGTATAGCTTTTATCTGCGGCTTTAAACTGACAGTACCCCACTGTTTATTGGATCAATTGATTTAAAAAATAACAGTTTGTTGAAAATTGATCTCAAGCAATATCTGTCAGTGTTTGTATTTGTTNATTGATGCAGTGTGTCTTTATAAAGCTGTTCTTGAGAGCCAAGTGTTTTGTATTTTATAGTGAAGTTGCATGTTTATGAAAATGTGCTGAAAATGGGATGTAATGTTTTTTCGGAAACTCGTATTTAGCGGTAGTATATGGTAGGTTGCCTCATGAGAGAACCTTTTATTGAGAGTTTATTGTACCTTTTTGTTTTGTTTTTGAGCCAAATTCTTTTGGTATGAAGAGCTAAGTTTTTGTTGAATAACCAGCTGTCGATTATTACAGTCAAAGTATTCAAGATTTGAATGAAGCTNAAATAGTGCCACTTTCTTTTGCCACTATTTGTTGTATGGAGGAGAAGAAGAAGAAAAAGCAAGGTCTTTGTTTCCTTCATGAATATACCTAGTGTTTACCTTCAGGCACCTACTTATCATCAGAGGTGCTGAATTACTTTCTTTTGCAGTTGAACAATGTTGGATAGAATAATACAAAAGATGCAAATTGTGAAAGAAGTTTTGTTTTACACCTCAGTATTGATGCCAGACTTCTCTGGACTTGTAGTGGCATTGAAAATTCAAAAAGGATTTAAAATATTTTAATTTTAAAAGTGTGTTATTAAATAA
>VWZG01009480.1:1018033-1036178 GCA_013396735.1 Grallaria varia
TTTTTGGTTTTTGTTGTTTTGGGGTTTTTTTGATATAATATTAAAAAAGAAAAAAAAAAGAATCAAAATACTTAGAGCAGTATCCTGTATGCAGTTTTACAGTTTACAATCTGTGTCTTTGAACCAAAATGCATCAGTTACTACACTATGCTTAGCCAAACACACATTATACCTTCAGGTGCTGTTCTCCCTCTGGTACCCTACAGTTGACAACATGGGAAAAATCAATTTCTAACCTAAGAAAATTTTATTTCATTGAATAATGGAGCATGTTAATATAATCCATCAATAAATAAGTTATTGTTGCAAGGTGGCCTGTAAAGGTCAGAGAAAAGGATAATACTAAAACACGGATTTACTGATTTCCAAACTGTCAGATCACTAGCAAAGCAAGCAACCTTTAGAATTTGTTTCATTATGCATTTTTTTGGTACCAATGGAAAAAAGTATTATAAACAGTTTGGTTATTCTGCCTCATCTTCCCCCCTCTTCCAGTATTCAGCTTTTCAACATTTCTACCTATATATTTGGGGGAAATGCTTCCTAGAAAAGCAAGCATGGTTGTTTTGAATTGACTTTGAAATAGTTGGCACAACAGAACTGGCTTACTTATGCTTCAGCAGTGCAAATGCAAGTTGTTGAGGGGTTTTTTTATGGTATAAAATGATTGAAAGCTAGCTTTATATTTTCCTCTTTGACAGAATTGCACTGAAAACATTTATGGAAGATGTACCTTTAAGTCCATTTTATACAAAAAAAAATATGAAAAATTGATGCTGAAACTGCTGCAGACTCTCGAGGCTTTATGTGCATAAACATGGTTAGGTTAAACTTCATCAAATATTGATGCACCGTTACTGATCATAATGTTTATTGTAAATTTAAACTATAGTTTTGCAATTTAAATGTTGATTTCTTGGGTTATAATGTGTAATTCATTATTTCTTGAGAAATAGGCACAGCAAATATTTCATTCATATATTCAAACCTCTTCTAAGTTCATTCTCATCTCATATAAAGAAAATGAATATTTTATGTACTAACATTTTGAGATCTGCGTACAGTAGCTATAGTAGATTATAATTATGTACAAAAGATAAATTGCTAACATTCAGTTAGCATGCTCTTCTGCAATGATAATGTTAAGCTTATAAAAATGTACTGTATTACATTAAAAGATCAAATTGAACTCACTGTAACAAGTTCCAGTATGACATTTTTGTGAGATTACCGAAGTATCTTGTTGTATTTCGCAGCATATTAAGCTTTTGTTACATTTCCTTTTCTTGCTGCAGTGCAACAGGAAACTTTCAGTGATCTGTAGTTCATATGCGAAATCCAAACAGGAATTGTAATCTTGATACTAATGTGTAAGAATAATTCACTGATTCCCGAAATGTGGTGGTCTTTTAATTGTTACTGACTGAGATAATGAATATTTAGGGCTAGATAATCAATCCACTAATAGGAGGGAAACATGAAATGGCTGTAAAGTTCTAGTGTGAGTACACCTGTTCTACCTTGGATGATCTAGAATTCTGTATTAACTACACTTGACTCTGTCAATTGACTTTATTTTCTAGCAAAATTGAACCCTTTTTCCAATATTTTGACACTTGCTTTTTGGACATTTTGATCTCTGTGAACAAAAATATTAGAATTTACAAAAAGATATTCATATTAAAGACATTTTCATTGAAAATTAATATGCTCGGTTTGTGAGTAACTTGCAAAAAAACACATAAAGCATCATTCTGGCATAGCATTTGTCATCTGATAGTCTAAAAAAGACACCACCAAACTTGGGAGGTGTGTGTGTAGTTTTCTTGCTACTTTTTTTGCATGTATAGGTTTTGACAGATTATCAAAGTCTGCTTTCTTGAATACACATAGTAGGTCTTGGATCCTGCAAGTTTACATCCCTGTCATTCTGTGGGGTTAATTCTTAAATACAAGTACAAACCCATGTTTGAATATTCATGCTTGTGCACATAGAGCATACAAGGATCTTAAAACTGTATACCAGAGATATACAAAATTCTGAGTTTGTGGATAGAGTAATTTGAAAGACTTACCTGTGTTTAAATATATATTTTATGTATATATCTAGTGTAGAGATTGATACATCTCTACCTCATCGAAGTAGGTGCAAATACTTTTTTAAAGAGACACATTTTAGGTGTACCACTGTATTTGTTCTAGGCAGCATGTGTACAAACAGATGTGACTTAAGTTCTAGATGGCCATCCCTTTAAATCTGATGGTTCTATGATGACCAAAATGATAAAGTTCACCTGACCAAGACCTGATGTCCAGTCATCCGTCAGGAGGAATAGAAGAATCTGAATACATTCTTGTTTCCTGTTGTGCTCACAGATTGCCATTCCAGTATTTGCGTCTTTTTTGGATGTTGCCTTTACAAGAGATGTTTACTAATTTAGTTGCAGTTTCCTAAAGCAGACAGAAGTGACTTATATTGCACAGACATAAGCAAAGTGCCTGCCCTGTCAGTGGATTTGTCCAACATACTTAGGACAGACACCTCCTCCTTTGCATACAGTACAGCGTCTGGTATTTTATTGCTAGTGGAAAAGTAAGAAGCTGAATATGGGCAGGATAAACATTGTACAGTGTGTATATGCAGTACGCTTGCATTTTTTTCAGTGCCTCACTACAGTCATGATGTGGCTTTTAGTTGCACTATCATTTCTATAATGAAGATGTATATTCTTTTGAGACAGCAGCATCATGTCAATGTAAGAAGGAAGAAAATCTCTCCAATACAGATTTCTATCTCTGCAAATCAGTATTTCGGTAATCATGTGATACATTTGCAATTAATTTAACATACAGCTTCTTTGAAGGATGGATAACATCTTAAAGGTGTTTGTTTTGGCTAGCCATGTTTCCAAGGCTTGTATCCTACCTCATGTCTGTAGGTACAAAGGAACGCAGTAGTTTGCAAATCAAAGCGGTATTACTGAATACTGTGCATGCTTACTTGGAAGTGAATTTATTATTAAAAACAAATTGCAGTTCACAAATTTGTTAGTGGTTCTGAACAGATCCAGTGATCTGATGGCTCTAGAGATTATGTTCTGTAATACTATGTCACTGTTGTTTCGTTTCATTAATTTTCTATAGATAGAAGACATTGGTCAAATTAAGACATGCATTATAAGAGAACACATGAACTTAGTAACAATCTAAGTAGTAGTAACTTCTGTTGGTGTTATAATATAAAGGAGTGTGTTAGAATGAAATGTTCTTGCCCTAAAAAGCATTTTCTTTAATATGCTGGGAAGACAAGCTGATAATGTAAAACAGCTTTCCTCTAAAGTCACAGCACCTTGAAACAGTCTGGTTTAGAACAGCTGACTTTTTTGGTAGATATACTTTCAACTTGCAGGTTCGTGTTTCCTTGTAGTATGTTTCTATTCAGCAAAATTAAATTTTTGTAAATTAAAGATATTTTGAGAATAGAAGAGTTTTTAATCCTTATTTAATAAAATAATAAGGTGGACATTTTAAGCAAAGAGTTTTTGGGGGTTTGTTGGTTTGTTTTGTTGTGGGGTTTTTTTGGGTTTTGCAGGGTTTGTTTGTTTAATAGCCATATCTATAGATACAGTAACTTGTTACATGAATGTGATGTACACCACCATTTTTCTGGAGTCTTTGACCTGCAGTGTACTGAAAGGCAACAGAAACTGCCTTTGTGTTTTCCCCAAAAGGCATTTACTCTTATCCTTCCATAACCAGTTCAAAAGGTGAAGAACTGGAGGAATAAAGGAGAGAAAAATGATGATTTTATTTATCCTCTGCTGTATTCTGTATGGGTTAGGTGATGAAAAACAATGGTTTGTACAGGTGTGGTTGGGTGAAAAATGGCATATTAGAAATGAGTTATTGATTTAAAAGGTCCTAGAGAGATGAGTAAAGAGTAGAGAATGAAGAGATAAATGAGGTAGCAATGCAGTTACTCGATACTAGATGACCTGTGATACAAGTCCTCTGTTCAAGATGAAAGCCTAGTTGGGGGTGGAAACTAAGTTAGTGATGATGATATTGTCATTATTGATAACTAGTTAAGAGAGGAGAACCGAGGATATGTTGCTTTCTTTGATTTGGAGGAGGAGGTTGGAGTGTTGAAATATATGTAAGAGCATGCATAGAACTGAGACTAATGCCCAGAGTGTTTGTGGAAAGAGGACGATGGCTGCTGCTGAGGGCAAATGTCATTAGTAAGGAATTTGGAATAGTTTGGCAAAAGAGGATTCTAACCTCCATAGGTAGGAAGATAAGGTTAGGGCAGCATTCATTTAAGCACAATGCTAAAACTGAGGCAAAAGAGGCCAAGATACAAGTCATCTGGAAACAAGAGCTTTCATAGCACAGGTCCACACTGCAGATAGCAGTATGTAACCATTGCTAATGATGTCTCCTACAGTGCTTTTCATGAAATCTTTCTCTTTTAATTAGCTGCTTCTTGTGAAACCCTGATTATCTGGTTGTTCTTACTAGTTTCGCTATACCTTCTTAGCAGCCTGGAATGGTTCTACCCTTCCCTCATGTATAGATGTCCTCTTCTGCAGGACAATGTGAGTCCTATGTCCAGTCATTGCTGCTTTTCATTCCTTGCAGTGGGCCTCAGCCAGTCAGGTTTCCAAATCTTTCGTGTTTATGACATGGGTTTTTCATTGAGAGGGTGGTTGGTCACTGGAACAGCCTCCTTGGGGAAGGAGTCATGGCATCAAACCCACCAGAGTTCAGGAGTGTCTGGAGGAACCACTCTTATTAAAGTAATAGATGTGTGCATTTTCTTCCTTTCTGCCATTTCTGTTGCTAGTCATCTGAAACACTTGATGTTTTAATTTCCTATAGAGTAGGAGCTGAAATTGAACAGTTTTGTCATGCGTATATTTGTAATAGAGGTTTGCTTGGAGTATGTGCTGAAAAACCCAGGTGTTTGTGGTCTTGGCTTCTGTGCTCACCTCTGGCAATGTTTACTGGTAAGAACTCCGGTGCCAGTTGGGTTGTACCTCTTATTTTTCCTCTTACCCTTTTACATTTTTAATGTGTTGAAAAAGGTTTGAAAGCAAGGTTTCAAGACTTAAGCATATTATATTGTTGTTCTTATTTGAACCATGGTTGTTACTTATCTTCATAGAGGTAGACTGCTGTGGAAATAGTCTTAGTGACTATAAAGGGGAGAGCTACCAAACCAGGGAGAAAGTTCAAGTCCTCATGGGAGAGTAGAGTGCACTGTTGCTCTACACAGCAGACAGCATCTGAGTTCAGTAAAACATTGGTATGGAAAACTCAGAATGTAAGTGTGATGTGCTAATAAAAAAAAAAATCAACGCATACAAAAATCTCAAATAGATAACAGGGGTATCTTCTGTGCTGTCTTGGTTTCTTTTGATGCTTCTGCTGTGGGTTCCCATCTACTCTATACTGTTCATTTGTGTAGGTTGTGTCTAATGCCACAGATACAAATGAGGAAAACCAATTCTATCTCTAGAAAAAGCCTGACTGAAACTCATAAAAGTCTGCCTGCTTTGTCAACAGCAGATGTGCTGTGCTCTTTTCTGTACGTTCACTGGCCCTTGAGGCTTTGATGAGCAGCAGTGATTAAAAACAGCCCTCAAGAAGGAAGGTTCACTTCCCACCATCACTGGAACATGTACCTGTTTGCACAGATCTGCTGTGGCTGAGAGCCAGAGCTCTGCATGAGGAAAACTCATAAATGAAAAATGATGGAATGGAGTAAGGGAATAAAGACACTTCAAACCCTGAGAATATCATAGAAAAAAAGGAATTTCAAAAGTAATGCATAAAAAATGCAAACTTGCAGATTTTTGTGGATGGCCTTTTTAAGTAATGCACTGAATTTGATATTGGTGGTATTCAGGTGATTTATTGAGAAAGTGTCTCTATGAATAAAAAAATCAAAAGTATTTCAGTACTCTGCAAAGAGAAGTAACTTCACTGAACACTGCATGAACAGTCATGGTGACCAAGTCACACAACAGTTTCTTTGCTGAAAGGAAACAGTATGTATTCGTGTTGCTGGAAGGAGAGAGGCTATGGGTTTAGATTCTGGCAGTGTGGTGTCAATCCCCTCAGTTTAGCAAGCTTGTGTCCAAGGGTGCACTTTGGCCAGTCAGGATGAGGTTAGGGGATTTACTGCTGAGGTGGAACAAGAGGCCAAGAGAGGAACGGGTGGTTACAGAGATACAGAACAGGCATGGATCAAAATTATCTTGCCCAGTCACAGATTGAAATGTGCCATAGTGAATGGAGCTGGGATATGAAGATGTGATTCCTGGGATGGATCCACAGAGTGTTTCAACCCAGGCCATGTTTGAATTAGATGAGGTAGCGAATGGGTATTCTGGCTGCTTATCCCAAAACAAGATTTTTTTTCTCTTGCACCTGTAGATAGCCCAGTTGTCAGCTTAGGAGGTATCAGTCAAACAGAGGCATAGAAAGAGTGGTTGGATGAGAGGACTCAGAGAACAGTGGTTCAAGGGCTACTCTGCCTCGAGGCTGGTAATGACTGTCTGGGATTTGTCCTAGGATGTGCTGTTTAATGTCTTTTTTCAATGGCCTGAGAAGATGGCTGAGTGCTTGCTAATGAAGTTCCCAGGTGTGCTGGTTTAAAGGTAAACCGGTGGGAGAAATGAACCCAGCTCAAGAGGAATTACAAGTCAGAGCTACAATAAATGCAAGGATCCAGAGAAAAAATTGGTTTTAACCCACAAAACCCAGATGTATAACCTGGCACCCTGGGACATGAACAGAACAGTGTTCATTAGCCCCTGTGCTGAGTGCCATGTGGTCTCCCTGAGTGCAAAGTTAAAGGAAAGGAAACCTGTTGGTGAGCATGATGATCACAGTCTTGTTAAGACTGGCAGTTGTGTTGAGGCTCAGGTCCTCCTCTGGATCCAACAAGTGATAGCAGAAGCTCCAAAACCTGAAGATTATATACACTCAGGTTCAGGTGGGAATGCCCAGTACCTCCCCTAGGGCGGGGAGTTCCATAATGGGTGATTTAACTCTGTGAGTCATGGGATATTTTTGGAATCTTTGATGATCTAGGTTGTTGCAGCTGCCTATTGTTCCCATCCTTAATGGCCCATTGGCAGACGTGACCCCTCAGGCTGGGTGTGAAGGTGCTAATGACTCCCTAGAGGGGAGTTATCACAGCTGAGTCACTGGTGTGAAGACAGAAAACATTCTCATGCCTTGGAGGGTTCCTTAACACCCAGCTTGTAGCCTGAGGTGTCAGGTGTGCCCTGGGCAGCTGCTGCAAATGATCCATTATTAACAGTCCATCAGAAATGACACAGAGGGTGTAGAATACACAGTTTTGGTTACACCCACACAGTGATAAACTGGTCCCCACTGCTGTAACTAGGACACCAGGTGACAGAGAATGGAAGGGGGCAGTCAGCATGCTGTTGTACAGAGACACCTAGAATTCTTGAGGGAATGGGACCTCCTCATGAAATTGGATAAGCACCCATGTGAAGTCCAGCCTCTGCCCAGGAAGAACACTTGGCAATGATGCAGGGCTGGGGACTAACCAGTTTGAGCAGCAGAGCTTTTGAAAATCAGTTGGGGAAACTGGTATACAGTACTGTGGGATGTATTAATAGGAGCAAAGCCAGCAGGTGATTAGGAGGTGGTGATTATTCCCTCTACTCAGTACTTATTAGTCCACTTCTAGATACTGTGCTCAGTTTTAACACCCTGGGGACATGAAAGACTGATAAATTCCTGTGAGTTCAGCAGAGATCCACCAAGATGGTCAGGGTCTGGAGCACAGGTCCTGTGCAGGGAGGCTGACAGAGCTGGGCTTTCAGCTGGGCTTGGTGTAAAGTTGGATGCAAGGAGAAACAAAAGCAAGCTGACCAGAATGGGATAAGTAAGGCATGGGAACAGGTTGCCGGAGGAGATTGTAGTCACCCTTGGAGATTTTCAAGAGCTGTCTGTGTAAAGCCCTGAGCAACCTGGCCTCACTTCATGGCTGACCCTACTTTGAACTAGATTTTGGACTAGAGACCTTCTGAGGTCTCTTCCAGATTGAATTACTGTATGACCCCATTCCCGTAAGAGCATATCTTTTGAAGTAGGAAATATGAAATAGGGCAAGTTTCCATGGCTTGACAAATTTAGGTCACTCTATTATAGCACTCAATTTTTTTTCACCTGCCATTTCGCATCACCATTGGTGAGTGCTAGCATAGTTCAGAAGATAAAAAATACAAAGCTAACAGATTAGTTTGTGTTCTTTTTTTGAAATATGGGTTCAAAATGGTTTATCATACATTTGTGATGTATATATGCATATATATATTTATGTATTTCCATGCCTGCACATGTGCAGGCAGCCTGAATTTAGATTTTCATTTCTAGCTGATTTCTAGTTATCATTACCAGTAACATGTGTGGTGGTGTGCTAATGCAGTGTGTGTTATTATTACAAGTCACGTAGTATATTCAAGGCCATATAAGGCCATGGGCTTAATTCATGGTTCTCCTAATCCCCTGAGTACTAAATTCTAATCTTAGGATACTGTCGTAGAATTTCGATCTGGATAAGTAAGGAACTTGTTTAAAGCCTTGTTTAAAGAATTTTAATATTATTTGATATGGTAAGATGGATATTCCTCAGTGGACATTTGCCAACGCTGAAGACAGGCTTGGGTTGCTGGAGGCACACCTTTGAGTAGTTGCACATCTGTTGGGGCAGCGAACAGGCACAGCAGTTTGTGCAGCAGTTTCTGGACTGAGCTTTGAAATCTTGTGGATGTTCTGAACATTTCTTCTGGGATTGACGGAGGACTTCCAGAGACATTTGAGGAGCATCACTTGCTGCTGCATGTGAGGATACTGCAACCTCGAACAAGTACAGTGTGTTCCTGAAGAAAGGGGACTCTGAGCTGTTTGGCTGGCTGAAGTGGACACACGCCTTTTCAGGAGGTATGGGGCAGCCCTTCACAAGCATTGCTTGGCTGAGAACACAGCTCCCCACAGCAGCAGCCAGTGCAGGACAAAGCCAGAGACCTCGCTGTGGCAGCAGGCATGTGCCCTGCCATGGTGAGGATCTGCCACAGAACACAGACCCCAGTAGCATTGGATCAACGGGCTCTGAGACACCAGCAGCCTCGGTCTGAGTACAGCTCCACAGGGCTGGGGCTGAGGGATGCTGGGGACCTCTCACCAGGGCTGGGGAGATGGGCTTTTGTGCCTGGGGTGGGTCTGTGTTGCCAGTTAGCAGACGAGTTGGAGTAGGTAAGTGGCTGTGCAGCATCAGGGATGACAGGATCAACCAAACCTCCAGGACCCTACACGTACAAAAGCCTGAAATCCCCAAAAGCTCCACTTAAGGAAGTACAGGCAGAGACTGTTGGGTTGTCGTTGTAAAGTTAGAGGCAGGTCAAAGAAACTACATTGTCTTGTTCCGAAAACAGGAACAGGTACAGGAACAGGAACTTTATTGTATCAGAGGCTGCGATTCTTATAGACCTGAGTATGGACACATGTCCAAGGACCACTGGTTTCTCTATACATAAATAATTCCTAATTGGACACACAAACCACGCATGTCAGTAAACATTACTCATCACTTTAGAAACCGAATTTCGGTTCCAGGTGTTACAGCTTTCGTTCCATGCATATCACCCTGATGTGTGCAGAAGGTTCCTAGCATAGTCCAACTATTCCACAGAGACTTCAGGCCAGCTGAAGTCTACCCCACATTGGGTGGGAAAGCTGGACTCCCACTATGACAAAGGCTGGGAGCTGGTGGCTTCTGGGCCCCTGCTCCCCTTGCAGATCTGCTAACAGGGATGGGGTTCACTGTCCGGCAGCAGACCAGGGGCTGGAAACTCCCTATAGGGCAGCTCCATACCTCAGCTGGTAGCACTGGGAGAAAGCAGAGAAGGGCAGCAGTGGGAGACTCCATCTACTGACCCAGTGTGGTATCTGGTACACTAACGCACGTGGCATGATGAGCAAACAGGAGAAATTGAGGGTCTGCATACAGTTGCAGGGCTATGATCTCGTTCAGATCATAGAGGCATGGTGAGATAGCTCACGTGACTGAAGCTCAACCATGGATTAATCTCTTAAGAGAGTTTGAAATAAGAAGGTAAGGAGGGGGAGCTGCCCCATACATGAGTGTAGCAGGAGTGCATGGAGCTGTCTGTGAGATGGATGAGGAGCTAGCTGAGAGCTTACGGGTCAGGATTAGCAGGAAGGCCAGCATGGGTGTCATTGGGTCCTGATCAGACTGCCTGATGAGGAGGAAGTAGTAGCTGAGGCCTTCTTCAGTCAACTGGAAGAAGCCTCATGTTTGCAGGGCCTGATCCCTGGGGGTACTTTAGCCTCTAGAGGTTCCTTCCAGCCTCAGATACACTCTGTGATTCTGTATTACACTCTGCCTTCTAGACAGCCGCAGTGAAAATACCAGCCTTGGGAGTGAAGCTCTGGAGAATTAAATAAGGAGATGGATGTTATTGCTGCAGTTGAAGGAAGACACTTAGATGATTTATCTCATTGTACATGAGTACAATATAAGGAGTATGGGTATCTGCAGCTTGCCCATGTCTCATCTGCCACATTCTTCCCCTTTTAATGGGGATGGTAGTAGTGTTTTGGCTACTGCAACGTGCCTGGCTGATTACAGCAGAGGGCAGGTTAGACCTTTACTTTTCTGTCATAGGAAGACAAAAATTTTAGCCCATGCATCTTGAACAGAAACACTACATTGCCTTCTCTCTCTACATGGCTCTTTTTTATCCCTCTAAACTCAACAAACCAAAAAGCCTGATAGCAGAGCTGCTCTGCTGGCAAGAACTGGAGATAAAAGGCTGATGGAGCAGCCTCCACCTCATTGCAAAAAAGTTTTATTTGAACTCATGGTTTGTTTTTTCACCTAGTTCCCTCTTACAGCACTTGAGACTCCCTTGAGTTAGTTATGTTTATGAGTAAACAGAGTGTTTTATTAAGCAGACATAGTACCATAACCAGGACTGTTTCCACTAATATGGTACTCCATAGGTATAAGTCTGTGTGTCCTTTCTCCATCATAGATCTTATTTACTGAAGAAAAAAAACCCGACAAAACAAACCAAACAGCCTTTTCCTGTGTTATGTATGTAATAGTTATTGTCAGGGTTTTTAGATTTCCTTCCCATGAGGGTGGCTTTGGGTTTCTTTTAGGATGTGGGAAATGCCAATATGTGTGATCTGAATAGCAGAAACCAGGTCATGCACAGGAGTTCATGACTGGATTAGCATTTGTTGGGGAGAGAGGCTGAGATCAAAGAACAGAAAAGTGGTTTTACTGGGAAGATGTGCCGTACAAGAGAGACTTCCTCTAGTAGTGGCCAGAAATGGATGCCTAGGGGAGAATAAGAACAGGATAAAAATATATAGTAACTCCCCTAGACATCACTGTTGCTGTGAGCTATTTTCAGTCCAGAGGATTTCCTGAGCTAGTTCTGGTGGTAGATGACATGCTGAAAGGTTAGCCCTTGACCACCTTCCTCATGCAACTTAGACTTTCACAATGTTGCTTCAGTTAATCTATGTTTCTGGGTTTTTTCAAAGGTGACATCAAGGATAATCAAACTTCTCCAGTTCTGCTCTTTCATTTTGACATGAGGAGACTGGCACTGTCCTCAGTTTTGGCATAGTGATGGTTCTTCATTCCTTCTAATAATTCCTACCACTGTGTTTTCTTCTTTGAGCACTGAGCTGCTATTTAAATGAAAGTATCTACCAAAATGTCAAAGTCTTGCTCATGAAGGGTCAGTCAGTTGAGAAAGCAAGAAAAAATGTGTAGCTATGGGAGAATTCTAATTCCTCCAGCAGGGAATGCAATCCTTTGCCTTACCCAAGAAAAATTTAAAATGGCAGAAAACATGAGAAGAGACAGTATTTCCTTAAACCTTTGTTTCCTTTAAATGCCGGTTGCTCTTTGCCTCAAACATCTGCGCCCTCTTACTTAGGATCATGAACACTGTACTGGTCCCAATGTAACAGAGGTAGTAGGTGAGCCAACACTTCATTATCCAAACCCAGGGAAGAACTTCTTCATCTGAAACGGTTCAGTTTACCTTTACCCTGCATTCTTGTTAATTTACTTCAACCTATTAAATACTTCCAAATTTCCCAAAGCTCTGTTACCTTGCTTACCTAAAATTTTTACAAAATACAGCATGTCAAAGTTTACTTAGGCCTTGAAAAGTGTCTGCCCCAAGAGCTGCATTGGCCACTTGACTATCAGTCTGGAATTTTTGTAGGAACTGCTTCTTTCTATTTTTTCTTCTATTGAAAGATGAATTGATCAGTTTTGCAAACCAAACTCCGCACACACCAAAATCAGTATGACAGTTTTTGCTTTCAGTGGGATAAGAAAACTGTCCCAGATCAAACTGTATTTCACTGAAACAGTGGTCTGGTTTTTGTACCTGAGGAAAAAGTGTGTTTCTTGATTGTATGACTAATATGGTATTTAATGAACTTAGGAGCTGGTAATTAGCTATCAGCACATATAGACTGACCATAATACTGTGTTAGTCTGCTACTAGACAATCAAAAGAAGAACTGTGTAGGCTTATAACACCTTAAGAGGAAGGATCTCACTGGTAGTGCCACTGTTAGCAGGAGCTCCCAGTGCTTCAGTTACAAACAAGCAGACTTTTTTGTGGCTGACTTCTTCAAAATTTATGGTCAGCCCTGCAACATCTTATTCTTTAACTTGAGTTTCACTTAGCCTGTGGTGCTTTTGTCTGTTCATGCTTCTCTGTCTGTCTGTTTCACGTAGTGTTGGCATTTAATATCAATAAGATGAGCTTCATAGTCTTGACTTTTTTCTTAAATAAATACACATTTTTAGAGGTTCTTCAGAAACAGACCAATTGTGTGAATGACTTAAGAGATGGCTGAATGTGACCAGCAATAAAAAAGGGGCCAAATCCCACCCTCTCCCTACATTTCATGTTGCTGTGAACAATGCCTCAATGTATCTCTGATTCTGTTGGGTAAGATGACGTCATGGTCTTTTTTTCTTGGTTATAATGGTACAGATGTGCTCATCAGACTTGGAGAGAAGACTTGAAAACCTCATGTGTAATCAGTGACAGAGAAGGACTGAGTCATAACGGTTCAAAATTACTTGGTAGTTTCTCGAAGGTTTAATAGTATCTTCATGTTGGGCACCCTGTGGCTTATGAGGACAGGGATCCTGGGATCCAGCTCATGGTGGCCTCATCTGGGGAGGTAAGCAGCTGCATCCCAGTCTGGGGTGTCCCACCCACAGCTACTCTCCTGAAATGGTGGCAGAAGGTTACTCCCAACCAAGGGAGACGTGCAAGAGGACATAGTGTCTGCACCTTGCCCCTTCCTTACTTGAACAACAGCTTGTGGCCCTTTGGGTTGGGCTCTGGCCAGGTACAGGCAGGGGTGCTGGGCTGTTAGTACTTCTCTGAGCAACTGTTCCCTGTCTCCTCCAGGGGAAAGAGGATCAGGGCCAGGCAGAAACTTCCTCCCGCAGGCTGGGTCTGGCCCACAGCCCCCAGCTGGTCTGAGCTGAACTAGCCCATCTACATTGTAACTGCTGAAAATCATTTGCTTGTGCAAGATTTATATCTTTTAATTAGCATGGTTTGATGTGTGGTGTGTGGGTACCAATGAGCACATTCTGAAGGCAGTTCCTGCTTCTGTTTTGAACCTCTGTATTCATAAAACCAAGACTGTCAACATGTATTAAGTTTGGCACTGTTTCCAAAATGTTGCTTTATATTCATATTGATGCTGTTCATGTATTGAATAATTTTTTTAATCTAGGAAATTAATGTTATTGTTGTGAGCAACAAATAGGCCATTTGAAAAGTCTAAGGCTGAATTATCAGTGTGGCCAGTGGGTGTTAACAGGAACTATTTTCTTTGTTATTTTAATCCAGTGAAATTGTTGATAAGGGGCTTTGAGTTGGGAGAAGAAAGAGCAAGTTTGGTGCCTCCCCTTTATAGGCAGGCATCCTCTCTGAATTATGCATTATGGATCATAATAAATAGTTTAAAAGCACAATATGCATACAAGACAAAATATCCTATCAACTGATACTTATTTTGATTGTAGTGCAGTAATTAAAAACTTTGGTACTTTCAGGAAAGGATAAATGTAGATGCTACAAAATCTGTATGAATAAAGGAAGTATAGGGCAAGTTAGGGCATGTGCATGCTGGCTCTAAATAGATAAACAGTATGGCAATTAATTTGCATGGTGCTGGGTAGAACAAGTACCTAGGGAGGTATGGAAGGGAGCTGGAGAGAGCATAAATTCCTGGACACTCCTGGAAGAAGCTGATGAAAGAAGAATTACTTAAAATAATTTAAATATTGACTTGTGCTCTGGGTAATTTCCATATGACTTAATGGAAGTTTCTTTTTACTCAGATTTTTGTCAAATCCAAGCACATTGTTATGATGAAGAAAGATTATTTTCTCAAAGACAATGTTTACAGTTTTCAAGATGATCAAACAGATGGTTTAAATTTGTTCTGATACTCTGTGTTTTTTCACAGTCTCTTTGTAAGTTAAATAAACTTGAAAATGATCTGTCTAGAACAGTGTCATTTCCCAGATGAGATAGCTGCTTGAGGACATGCTGTCTTCTCTTTCCAAAAAGATAATCCTCGTCTTCAGTAAATAGCAATGACTGTGGTTCCCTGCTCTTCTAGGACTTCTGATTATCTCTTTGCTCTCCAAAACGAACCCATGACCTCACTGCCTCTTACTGTAGCTTCGAAAAGAGGTTCTTCATCATCCATTGTCCATGGACATTGTCCATGTCCTTTTTTGTTCCTTGTTCTGTTCCTGTTAGTCACCCTGACTGGTCCAGTATGGATCCTGTCCTGCATGACAAGAGGGAGTTGGAAAAAAGCAGGGCAGCATGGAAGAGATGATATTCCCAGTCTGCCAGAAGTGATATTCCCAGTGTGCAGCTATTCAGAAATGCAGACATTTCCTTTTAGCATCCCTCCAACTGTTTAAAGTCTCTTTTTCCTTGCTGGCAAAGCACCCGCTGCAGCCCACAAGCAGTAGCCACGTGGGTGATCTTCCAGAGGACTGTGTGTGTCATTGCTGGTTTCTAAACCAGCTCAAGTTTGTTCAGGCTGACTGGTTTCTGTCCTCAGTAGCAGGCAGAGCTGCCATAGCCCCTGGTCTGCCTCTTATGCAGTGAATAGAGGTAACAAAGATCTGATGTGCTCGTCGAAGCCTTGATTAACTGAGCAGTTCCAGAAGACTTATTTGTGCTTGACAAAACAGTGGGGAAAAAATATTTTCTTTGTTTCCCCCTCTGCCCCCATTTTGGGACAGGGCTGCAAATTCAGCCTTGATTTGCTGTGCACATTGCTGGTGCCCTTCTAATGGTATATGTCTGTTGTCCTTGTAAAGGACGAGAATCTGCTCCTGGATCTACCTCAGCAAAGAGTTTGATGGGGTGCTGGACTAATTCCTTTCCATATTTAATTTAAGGAGAGTGGAATTAAATTGTAATTGGATACCTTTGAACTCCTCTTCATAGCTGTTTTCTCTAAATCATTGTTAGTACAACCGAATAGACCTTCAAACCAATGTAAAGAGTGGCCAAGAATATTAATCTAGTGGCTCTTTATCTGGCATAGAAATGCAGTGTCAGAAAGGAGTGAGACTATACAGAACCTGAAACTTCCCCTTTCCTTCCTCTCCATGTCTTTTATGCCTTCTTTCCAAGAAAAGGGGAAACAAACTGGTGAGGAGATATGTCTTTTTTTCTTATATCTCTCCACAATTTATTTTCCTTTTCTGACTGAATCAGAATGTTGGTTCTTTTTTGATACATATTCTGACAGTCTTTGGGGATACTAGTGACAAGTAGAATTAAATATTACTGTAATAGAAATTTCTTTGCTGCTTTTAGCAGCTGCAGAACAGACAAAATGGTGGACCATGTATTTGCCCCTCTTGCTGCTTCAGAAAAGGCCTCAGCAATCAGATCCTCCTGAGCCAAGGTAGTTTGAGTGGTCAGTTTCAGCAAGAGCAGAGTAACAGCTCATAACTGGGCTAAATTGAATGTAGACATTATTAATCCCATGCTAGATTACAGTTTGCTATGAGCTCTGTGTAAAACCCATGGCAGTGCATATAGCTGATACCATGTTGGTTTGGAAAAGTTAATCAGCAATTTTTATTATTTTTTTTTTAATTTTATTTTTAGGATAGTGTTTGCAGTGAGAAGATCAGGGTACATTCTTTGTAAGCTCCTTTCTTTAAAACTACATAGTTTTTTACAAACTTGTGTAACCATGTTTGTTCATCTATCAATTCAGGCTCTGCAAGCAGGTTTGGACATACTACTGTCTGCTCATGGAGGCAGCGGGGCCTCCTTGCATTTATAGGGTTTGTGAATGCTGTGAGGAGAAGGAAATATTGGGTTGTAACCATCTCCGTTAGGTTTATATTCTGGTGTATTTTTCCATCTTCCTGAATGCTAATCTTTCAGGTGGCATAGATGATGTAAAGCATATGCAACCTGTTTTGGGGATTTCCCTGTTACATGAGGCTGGATTTCCGCATGACAAAACATGTTTTCAGTTCACAAGGATAGTACTAGCCCCCACATATATAGAGGAAAATTACCCAGTGAAACTGTCATCTGCTTCAGAGAGGGAATGAAAACAAAAAAAAATGCAAATTTAAACGATAGAAGCATAGAATCTTAAGGGGTTAGAATGGACCCTAAAGATTAGCCAGTCCCAGCACCCCCTGCCATGGGCAGGGACACCTCCCAGTACACCAGGTTGCTCAAGATCTTATCCAACCTGGCTTTGAACACTGCCAGATTTGGGACATCCACAACCTCCCCAGGAAACCTGTTCCAGTGTCTCGCCACCCTCACAGTAAGGAATTTCTTCCTAATATCTGACCTAAATTTCCCCTCTTTCAGTTTGTACCCATTACTCCTTGTCCTATCACTACACTTTCTGATGAAGAGTCCTCTCCAGCCTCCCTGTAGGCCGCTTTCAGATACTGGAAGGTTTCTATGAGGTCTCCATGCAACCTTCTCTTCTCCAGGATGAACAACTCTAACTTCCTCAGTCAAATATTTTGGTGGTTTAGCCAGCCTGTTACTCTCAGCACTAAGCAGAGACCTCAAAGTACTTGTGGAGTAAGAGAAGGGAAAAGATCCAAGCCTCCAGCCTGGCAAAAGCATCTCCTGCTCTCCAGAAGGTCCTGACAGAGCCCCCTGACACGGGTGAGTTCTGCAGGGATCACACTCCTGGTACACATCAGGACTACAACGCGCATCTCCCACCCTGTGTGCGTGCTTGCCTTTTTTGTCCAACACCCCCGCACCCATTTTTGTTCCACAACAAATAACTTGTCATTTGGGCTCTGTCACTCTCTCAGGTGATGCCTTCACCAAGAGCTTATCGATTGCTCTTCTGTGCTCCAAGACAGGCGCTGGCAAATGGGCAGTACCAGGTGCTGCTGTCAGGGTTTCTGGGGTGACCGGGGGGGTGATGGGAGAGCGAAGGGATGTGGGGACAGAGAAATGTTAGTCAGACCTTAGTTCCCCCTGTGTTTACTAATCACTGAGGAATCTGCCTAATGTGCTCAAGGATGTATATAGGGTTGCAAATTAACCAGGGTTTTAATGAAAACCCCCTCAGAAATGAACATTTTTACTTTCCTTTTTTTTTTTTTTCTTTTTTTTCCCCCTCCCCAGGTAAATGTTCATGAGCTTGTAATGTAATGTTAGTCTAGAGCAGGCTTGGTGCTTCTGAGGATTCCTGACGAGCCAGCAGGGTTTTAAGCAAGGTGAGGAGACAGGGGAAAGCAGACAAAGGGTACGACACCAGTGTAAGGGCTGGAGGAGAAAAGGGGAAAAAACCCCAGGAAGAAGTGTGAGCTGTGGCGGATACACAACTCCATGTGATAAAGGTCCATTTGAGGTAAAACTGCAAATCCCTGGATGAAAGCTGATCAGACCGTTCCGCGACTGTTAACACCGCATTGCTGGGGGCTATTCCAGGGGGCTGCGGCGAACACGGCCCTTCCACAGAAGACGACGACGATGACGAC
>VWZG01009480.1:1036674-1158766 GCA_013396735.1 Grallaria varia
TTTTTTTATTTTATTTGCCCACCCTGAAGCTGCTGAGCCACCCACTACCCAGCACATCGCGTTAATGGCTCCGTTTTGCAGAGCTGTTCTGTTACCCTCGATAGTGCTAAAGGGAGGGGGAAGTATAAGGTGAGGTATGTTTGTTTCCCTTTTATTTCTTCAAAAAGCAAATATATGGAAAACAGAGTGGAAAGAAACATAGCCTTGAATGAGAATTTATACACACACACACACACGCACACACGGGGAATTTGCAGGTAAATTAGTTTGTCATGTGCCACAAAGATGTTATCCAGTAGAGCTATCATATCACTATTTGGCATTATAACATCCGAGGACTTGATTTCCATGGGAAAAAAAAATAAGGCCCCCAGAGGTGTTGCTGTAAATTGCTTCTAGTTGCTCGTCAAAGCAGAAGCCTTTTTTGTATTTTTTCCCTCCCATTTACTGACTATTTTATTTGTCTCCTCTCCTATTTTGTGTAATACCATAGGGAAAAAAAAGCCTAAAGCTTTCTGAGGGCTGTTTTTCACACTAGGAAGGAAACCTATTAAGTACAGTATTTCCCAAAAAAACTTTATGAGCAGCTAGGTTTCAGAAAGTGAGCAGCCCAACCAGATCTTGTGAAGAGCTTGTCCATTCTTCAGATGGTTCAACCCATCAGTTTCAGCTTTCTCACAGAAATACACAAGTTGATTTTAGCGGGGAAGTGACCTGCCTGTTGTACAGACACTGGTGAGGACAATGTTCCTCAGTGTTGATGTTAGCGTTTGGTGACACAAGTGACCGAGAGATCACAGAAGTGCCATAAAAATGGTCCAACATCTAGGAAAGTACCATAACAGGACTTACAGAGCAAAACTTATGCAGCTCTTTGGAATGATGAAAGATGTATAAATAAATGTTTGTGAGGGTGAGCCATCCAGTTCTGGTGATGTAGCTGAAAGGCAATGCACCTTTCCCAGCGTGAGTGTGGCCAGCCTTGTAGGAAGTGAGAGACAGCCCACATTTCCAC
This sequence comes from Grallaria varia, assembly GCA_013396735.1. Classification (NCBI taxonomy): domain Eukaryota; kingdom Metazoa; phylum Chordata; class Aves; order Passeriformes; family Formicariidae; genus Grallaria; species Grallaria varia. Next base: position 1,037,690 of record VWZG01009480.1, read on the forward strand.
ATAAAGGAGTGAAACCAGCCATGCGAAGGCCATGAGCAGGGCACAATTTCTCTGTGCCAGTTGACCGGTCTGGTGTTACTCTCTGGAAGCTTGCTAATCATTTTTGTATTCTGTAAATACTCACATGAATGGGATATCAGGGGGAGAGAGAAGAGCTAATTACACTGATTTCATCTTTGCCCAATTTCCTCCCTGGTTAAATAGGGTTGACACATGCCTTGCATGGAGATTAAAGCTACTTTGTCATGGAAAATTGTAATTAGGACTGATCATCTAGTTCTGTAGAAGCTCCAGTCAGCCTGGTGGTAGCTCCAAAGAGCCCCGTGGCTTTTTGATTCTACATGAATGGCAGAACCCTGCATATCCTGATAAATCTGACGGGCCTTTTAGCTGGTAAAAAAAACCCCAACAATGGCTAGATGTTTAGCTGTTTAAAGAGCAGTGCCTCGACACTAGTCACTTCCTATTTCTTAGCTATCAGAAGTGGTTTTGAGAAAGCAATGTTTTCATATTAGTGTTTCTACTTTTCTGGCCTACAATATGACATAGAAGAAAAATGAAAATATGGGGGTTTTTTGTTTGTTTGTTTGTTTTAAAGGATGCATTAGGGTCAGTGCTGGGCTCACCCATGATGGCAGATTGGGATGGAATGGAGCTGAACCCAGGCCCTGTACATGCCATGGGGCTGTATTCCTCACTCCTTCATCACCTGTGCTCTGAGAGCTGCCTTCCAGCACTGTGACAGTCTTATCATGAAAGACCTCTCAAATTCTGGTCTCTAGTAAGGTTGTGACCCAGGAAGAAGATTATTTTCTCATTTGAAACTTCCCAGGTTAAGCTTAGCTTTTCTCTGTTCAGAGATGTGTCACAGCAGAGCTCTGGTGTGCAGCACTCATCAGGGAGTCCTGTGGAGACAGGATTCCTCACTTCTTTTGGACTAGTGCTAGCTTTCTTCTTTTTTCTTTTCTTAGCAGCAGGTGTGAAGGGACTGGTTGAATTGGTCTGCCTTTCAGACAAACATTTAGCACAAGAACATGTGCCCCTGCACAATGTCATTCTTTCAAAGGCGCCTGGAGCCTTGTGTTTCCTAGTACTGGGGCGCATCACAAGTTGACTATTAGCAGGGAAGACACCTGTAGTGTGCACAAAGCTTGGGGAAGAGTGGAAAGATGAGAGAACCTGCAAAACTGACAGCACTTGCAAACTGCAAATGTCTTTCCCACACCTCCAATACTTCAAAGCCAAGGTCTGGGCTCAAGTGTGTCAGCAACAGCCTCATCACCACCAAATACTGAGGGTATAATACTTCTGTGCTTGGTGTGCTACTACACAGGTAGCAGCACTGTTCTTTTTGTTATAGCATGGTGCTAGTGACGCTAGGGCACTGCTCTGATGTGACCTCCTGTGTCATTTTCAGAACTGCTGCTTAGCAGAATCTGACTCCCTGTTCCAACAGCAAGTGTGCCTGTTGTTCCCAGGCATATGACCTTGTATTTGTATGCATTGATTCTCAATCAAATTTGAATTGCTTCTGTCCACCTCTGGCTTTGAGCAAGATGAATGCATGGGATAGGACTAATGCTCACTGATTAAAAAAAAAAAAAAAGGAAAGAAAAATTTAAATTAGATTCCAGTGGCTCCTGAGCTCACTGGGAACAAAATCCACTTTACAAATCAAACTCCAGTGAAAGCTGAAATGAACACTTTGGAGTGCTTCTTTGCATCAATTCTATCTTCTCAGTATTAAAGTCAACAAAATAAGCAGAAGTTATTTTAGGGTCCCATGCAGAAAGACAAGGAATGCAATCTCTCTCTAATTTTCCTTTTGATTATGTTGTCCTGTTCAAGATGCGAAGCCAACTTAGAGAAAAGCAATTTCATTTCTCAGACAGATGAGAACATAGAGGACCATCAGAGACTGTAAAGTACCAAGTGAGACATATCAAGTATCAAATAGAACATAGGCTTCCCCACCTCCTGTGTGCTCAGCCCTCTATTCCTGTCAAAGTAAAATTGGGATAGTGTTGAAACACTGGAATACAGTGACCCTTTAAGCCCCAAATTTGTGTCCTGAGGAGACTGAGCACTACACCTCAGAGGGACATGTGAGTCCTCCTCAGCATGCCAGGGCTTGGGATTAAAGTGAAACCTGGAGTAATTATAAGATCAGACCCTGTTTCCTTAAGGAATATAGTTCTGGGCTGTCTTGTTAAGGAACAAGAAGGTTGGTTGTAACATTACTCTTTAATGAAGTTCAAGGGTGATAAAGGGCAATAGGGATGGGATGATGACAAGAAATAGCATGAGCAGCAGACGTGTCCTCCCATGATAACTGGGAGGGAGCTTGCAGGAGCACAAAAATGTTCATGTTAGACCAATCTTTTTGTCAGACTGCTGAAGAGCTGTTTACTTGCTCTGCTGATTGCCTCTGGCCAATTTTAATCTTGAGAGTATGCCTGCCTTGTTCTCTGCTTTGATCTCTTTCCTTCTGAGTTAAAACAAAAAGATGTTATTAAGATAAATTAATAAAGGCAGCTCAGGAACTGGGTGGGAAATGCAGATCATCATCTCCCCTGGAGATAAAGTAATCCTCATGCTCAATCAATTCAGAGTATGTAACGGGCCCTGAACAATTCCTTTGAAACACGGGAAAACAATGATGCTCTATGGATTGATCATATTTGGCCTAATTATAGAAGACCTTTGAAGAGGAGTAGTTAGAAATAAATTGGAGAGAGTGCTAGAAATATGTGGTGCTGAGTACCCTGTATGCTGTAACATTGAACACCCTCTCTCTATGCAGACCTGGTTTCATTAATTGTCATAAACAAAGGAGAGAAAGTGTTCTGGAAAAAAAAAAAGCTATATAAACTCTAGTAAAGAAAAACACAGTGTCTGAATCGGGTGCTGTTTCCATTTGAGAACAGCCCTTGGAATTGTTTGGTTTTGAGTAAAATGAATGAACGGTGCAGTTTGTGCTTTTTGTGCTTTCAATGCCTCTGTGGTAACAGACCTGCTTGGAAGCACATAGGTTAAGCTAGTTAACTTGAGCAATTGCAAATGACGAATACCCTAAAAAGGGAAGATAAGTTCAAGAGTTATTCTGAAGGGAGAGAGGATTAATAGCGTCAGGGTATTTAGAAGATTCAGATAATAATTTCACTAAGAAAACTGACTTAAACTCAGCCTACAGCTATAATGGAAACCACTCATATAACAACTACACTCCCTCAGTAGTTTCTGCTTCTAGAATAGTCACTAATAGAAACAATCACCTATTGACAAATTTCTTGTAAATGGTAAAGAATGCTTTACACATTGCCTTTTTAGAAAGATCACTGTAAATCCAAGATATGAGATAATTAGAATTGCTGTGATTTTTATAATTTATGAAAGTCCATGAACCTTTAACAGTGCCCATAGACCTAAAGCGCATTATCTCAGAAGCAGCTTAAAGCACCAGGGTACAGTGCAGAAAACAGGATAGGGTAGTATTTCAGTGCTTACAGCAATGTTTGTAACTTTCCATTAAGCCTACCAGGGAGTCTAACTCTGTTAAACAAAAATTTGTAAGGCTTTTTAGGGGTTGTGAGGTTTTTTTCTCTGTGGTTACTCCAAGACTCCACTTTGATTTGCAGGCCTGATGAGGAGTTTCTCTTCAAGTATTGGTGGGTAGAAAACTTAAGCATCTTTTGACAAGCTTCTGCTTAGAAAACTTGTATGGTGGGGAAGGGTGAGGAGTAATTGTGAATATAGGCATCTCTGACAGTATGTTTGGGGGCTGGGATCAGTCAGGAGAGGAGGAACCAAGAATTTGAGAAAATCCTCCCTGGAGGATTAGATTGGACATGTTTGTGACCCTAAATTTTCAGTTAAACACAGTGAGCACAAGAAGGACATGTTTCTGAGGCACAGGAGTTTCTCGAAGAGTGTCATAGGGAGCTGCACAGCAGGAGCTGTTTTGAAGTTGGCAAGGTCAGGACTGAGGCAAGAAAAATAAAAGGGGCAATGACATGAAGTATTGTGATTTTTTTCCTTCCTTTTTTTTTGTTCTAGGCCTCTCACAGAAGAATGCTGATGGAAAGCACAGCATCCCAAATGCTCACTTCCAGGGTATGACTGTGTTGCAGTTGAAAATGGGATTAAGGAAGGTAGGGCAACTTCTTTCTTGCAACTCATCCAGCCATACACACTATATTTGCTTCAGGTGACATTCACTGGGATCTACCATTCAGGGCTGATGCAGCATTTCAGTGCAAGGTAAAAGGGTCCATGACAGAAATGGCAAAATTGACTTGGAGGTGCCTTTTGTGGATAATAAAATAGTAGTGTGCATTTAAATGGCACAGTTTATCTATAGCTGTTGAACTTCTTTGGCATAATATCTTAAATGACAATACTGCCTCAATTTATTAGGACAAACATCAGCCCCATCTCACAGATTACCTGTGACTTCACAGGTCATGGAAGGAACTGCTGAAGAACCAGGAATGGGACCTAATTAAACTGGCTCCTAGATCTAGGGGCCCGTTTATGACTCATTATTAAGCCAGGTCCTACTACTCTGGGAAGAGAAAGAAACATTTCCCTGTATGCTCTTCCCAGGGCTAAAGCACATGGAAAAGCCCAACACCAGCAAAAAAAACCTTATAAGCTTTTTCCCCTTTAAAGCAAGTTGGCTTTCTTCAAGGTAGGAAGGAAACAGTAAAGTCGCCAATTAGCACAGCTGAACTGAGATAGATACAGTTGTTAGTAATAATTATGGTAAGTTAATTATGTCCAAGTGAGACTGAAGTGACTGCAAAGGAGAGGCTAGTTGACCCAAGTTCCCTTCTCTGGCTGTGACTACATGATAGAGCTTTCAAGGATGAACTACATTTGTAGGCGGTTATGCAACCAAACTTTGTGTAACCCTGTAGCTCAGTATTTACTGTATTCATGGTAACACACATTGCTGTTGTTTGTAACAGGACAGAGGTTTTGCAAGTGCTCTGCAGGGCCTCAGGACTTAAGGCTTTGTCTGGGCTTGTCTTGACCTGCCTGGGGCTTTGCTTTAGCTTGTTTAGCTGCAACAGCTATTTCCTAATGAACAGGTGACTGTTACACAATTTGTTCTGCTTTTGCTTATCTTTGTACAGTGGTGTGATAAACCCCGTAATTTTTATTTAGCTTTATTTATTTATTAGAGAGCAAGAAGTAGTTATTTTATGTGGAATGAAGGATGAAGGACCCTACCAAAATGATGTGGCATAGAGGACAATAAACATGGTATTATGGCAGAGGCCTCAAAAGGAAAGCTACTGCATACATTGCAGAGGAGTACAGATCTGAGATGTCAATAGTGGGCTACAAACCATGCATCAGTGCTCAACCGACTAATAGTTAAAGGCAGACCTGACAACTGGGTAAAACTGGTTTTAGGAGTCACAAAGAGAAAGAATCCAGTATATATCAAATCTTATATATGGTGTGAGGCCAGCCACCGTAGGATCCAGGTGGGCAGTGACAAGGTGAGTATAAAGCAGAGAAGGGGTAGGTACCAAGAGGTATGTGTCACAGTTTCACCTTTATCATTATTGAGACTTAATAACATTTTTCTGTTTATTTCTTCCCTATGATAATTAGGTAAAGATTAATAATTCAGTGATTGCAAGTTAAAGATTCAGTGACAGTAACAATTGGTTTCGCTCATAAATTGTGTCTTTTTGGCCATACCAGGACTTTTCAACAAAGTGCATCCAAATGTCTTCTTCAAAAAATTTTCATCACACATTGAGAATACTGAGTGAGAAGTTATGATGAAATAGCTCATGAATTCCCTAAAGTCAATGCTACATGTTTTCCTTAGCCACTTGTTTTCAAGCAAATATGTGTCTTTTTCTCAGGATGTTTGCTATCAGTACTTCAATAAGGTTTGGGAAAAGTTGTTTACATCACTTGTTTTGGGGGGAAAGGAAGGTGAATGGATCACTGGTTATAAAGAGAAAAGCTAAGAAGTTGTTTGTTATTGATTCATCCATTACATACAGTAAATATTTCATTTAGTTATTTCATGAAGCTATATTCAAAAGATAAGGCACTGTATTTTTTTTTGCCTTGTAAGATCAATAGAAACTTGTAATAAAACAATATTTATTGTTTTTTTAGAATATTATTTGAATCATATGCTTTTCAAATGAGGTTTGGCACATGTACCGTGACTTTATTTTCCCTGAGCAAGTATGAATATTAACATACCTTATCATAAAACAAGCCTCTCTTTAAAAAATGCTTTTACATGTAATTAACAACAATCTGGTGGATTTATTGGAATATGCCCTAATTTTCTAGTTCAGTTTAAATATACTCCTTGAGAAATCGTCTAGTACATCAGTCAAATTTGCTGATAGTGAAGTTTTCCTTTGCTGAATTTTAACGACAGATTTGCTTAATACAAAGAGATCTTCATAACTGAAACTTTCCTTCTAATTCTGTTAGTGCAGCTGTTGGCTGTCAGCTAATTTCTCATTAAGATACAGCATGAAAATGGTATCACTGTGAAATAAGCATTTTGAGTACCTGAATACTCTGAGAAGTAGAGTACTGGATTGATTTCTGATGTCGAACTTGCAAAGGTCTTGTAATGTGAGATCTTTTTTCCACATCAAATATTCCCCTTGAAAGCATCTTGGGTTTTGAGCTGCAGCTCAAATTTCTTCCCTGAATTGTGATACCTGGTTAGCAACTTTGTTCTGCAGTACAGGGACTTTGTCCCAGAAACTAGAGCAAGCAGTGATGGGAGATTCGGATTTACCAACAGCGTATGACTTATCTGCAAATTGCAGGATTGGGTAAATTAGTTTAAAAGCCCATTAAGATTAAAAAACAAGGTGAGACAGTGAACAGCCATCCTCATTAGCTATTGCCGATGCTGCATGGCAAAATTTCATTAAGGACTGTGTAGTGGCAGGTCATACCAAAGTATCTTGCTTAAAGTGACCAGTGTCTTTGCCTGCTTCTGCTCTTCTTGTCTGATTGCTTGTGGGAATGCAGTTTATAAGCTCTCACCTGATTCCATGTGCTGCCAGCTGGCCTACAGAATGTCATTGGAAATGAGGACATAATTTGAAGAGTTTTTTATATTTCTCTCTCTCCCTCTGCTGCCCCGAAGTTTTATGTGGCCTGCAAACATCTTTTTGTCTGAAAAATATCTGTACAACATCTGGCATCTTGCTGAATGCAGAGGAAAAAATATGAGACCTTTACTGCTAAGCAGAGATGACAACTTCATAGTAAAGAGGATCCATGTGTATACTGTTGAAAAGAACTTTTGTATGCTCCACATATCTCACAATAACATTAAATTATTTCTGAGGTTTTTTTGCTGTACTTCCCATTTACTGCAAAAACCTACAGATGATCAAATAATGATAGGAAATGTATTTTAATAGAAGTATTGATGCTACATGCAAGTTAAGAAAAAATAGTTGAAGTGCTTTTTATTATCTTCCCTGATGTTCTTGATGGCATCCTCTGTGTTGAATTACACCTCCCTCCCTCAAACAGTGTCTGCCATAGTGCTGAGCCACAGAACAGTTGTGTTGGTCGGACAGGAGCTCCATGTCCCTAAAGGCCTGCCCACACCTGAGCCTCATGTTACACAGTCAAAGGAACTTCCTCCAGCATAACTGGTACTCACCCTAACAGCAGCCGCCTGGTGACTCACTCAAATCGTGCTTGACAGCGTCTCTCAGGGCTCACAGGGCACTGGAAGCAGCCCTTACCTGGAGGCTATGAAAACCCCTCATCGGAACCTCTAGTCTTCTCCATAGTATTTTAGGGCAGATACAGCTGCTGTGAGGGGTGCACAGGATGAGGTCTGCAATACATAACCATCCCAGATAAGGGTGTGGCTTTGAGCTAAAGGAAAATCAGAGCCAAACCAACTGAGCTTGTTGCTGTGTAAAAGTTGACATTGACATTGTCTGAATCCCTTCTTCTACCAGCTGACTTAGCTCTTTAGATTCCCCTTCCCCTTCCTCCAGTCTGTGCCCCTTCCTCTGCCATTGTCAATATAAACAACATCCATCCTGGCTCTTGTCAGTGATAGCACGAGAAGAGAGCAGCTCTTTTTGCACAGACCAGATGCTGCAGGACTGTAAGAAAAAAGACAAGGCTACCTCTTCCTTTTGTTCTGAGCGTCCCATGACAGCCTAGGATTGACTAAACTGTTGTTTGCAGCTTGCTGTGTGCATCTGTCTGGATGTATGTCTGGGCAAATTTTTTTCTGGTCTGCCTTGAAAATGACAAAGGCTGGCAGCTTGTCTTGGGCTCAAAGAGAAGCTGCCTCCTCCTCCAGCATGCACGTGTTTTTTGTCAAGGAATGTGGGCCCCCGTACTTGCCTGCCTTGTGAATTACCTGAAATACACAGTCGATGGATAGTACCTGTCAGCACATTTCACTAGACAGCTCCAGAGGGGAAAAAAAGAGTTTAAATAATCATCTCTCTCCCCTGTGCATCAGGAAAGAGCTATAAAGAAATGGAGATAAAAGACTGTTGAAGCCTTAGGACATTTCATCGCTTTTCCCTGGGGCAAATGCAGGTCTCTTTCCTATAGTAAACACATTTCAAGCTGTTCAGTTTTAAATTTATTTAGTGACAATACTTCTGAGGCTTCCCTGGAGAGGTTATTTTGTAATTTAATGGACGCCACTGTTGGGGAATATTTTTTTTTGTTCTAATTTATTAAGCACTCAGTGGTTTTCATCTTTAGAGCACATTACAGACCTTTAATGATCTGCAGACAGTTACTGAAAGGTAGCTAAGCCATCACCTCTCTCACCCTGACCCTTTCTGTTAATAACTCTGTGTGAACTCCATTCAACTTAATTCAAACATATATTTCTGCAGTTAAGTCAGAATTTGTAGTATGGTAAAATGGCAGGTCACGCACAGGTTTTTTTTCTTTTTCATTCTTCTGTTTTCATTTTAAGTGTGCAAGTTGCTCATAATTTCAGGTATCCTAACATTTATCCCTAATAATGTTTTTGTTTTGCCTGATGCATCTCATTGTTTTTAGCTTTACCCAAAACAACAATTCTTCCTTCACCTGTTGAAGTGTACAAAGTGTACATGGATGATTTATCTGATGTCACCTTGCCTTTGCAGGGCTCAGCTCCCTCTTCTGGTGCTGTCATGCTTACCCTCCTTCTAGGCCACCTTCTGCACTGACATCAAACTCATCTGGCACCTCTAAGGACCAGCATGTGTTCACATCCGCTCTCTCCTCCCAGCAGCAAAAGCTACTTCATTGCCCAAAGCCACCAGAAAAATTACTTCTGTTTCTCCTTCATGCCGCTCCATGTAGAATGGCAGCTCCACTGCAGCTTGGAACAACCTCTGTGTCCAAGTACTGGAGAAACTTATCAGAAAGTCACAGGTGTCAGGAGATGACACCAGTGCCCAATAATGTTCTTATGGAAGGAAAAGTGTACAAAGAGTCTGTGTTATGGTCTGCCAGCAAATTGAATGCCTCTAGTTAGCCTGTTGTCCAAAGTGTCCTAGAGCTGGCCTGGGGCTCTGTTAAATTGCCCTTAGTGAGCCTGTGCCCTTGAATCCTCACCCTGACTGCAGGACTGTAGGTGAGTAGACTGAGGTGGGCGTAGATCTGCCCAGTTTGGTGCCCTCTGAGAGTCCCTCTGCATTCCGCGTGAACCTGGAGCCAGTGCCAACGTGAAATTTAAAACAGGTTGTTCAGAATTAAATGTTTCAGGTTGGAAAGGCAGAGGGGGGCTGCTTGTGAGAGTCATGTGATGGCCCTGTTTCACCCCTTTGTCGGCTTAAACAGAGCCCCAGACAAAACATCTACTTCACTTGGCCACTTTTGTTTGAGGGCACGTATATTTGGACTAGATTTTGACACAGAGATGTTGTAAACCAGCTCTTGACAGGGACAGTGGTCCTCTCTTTTCAAGAAGCAGTTAGAGAGCTGCGTGCTTTCAGGCAAGAATTGTGTGTGCCGTGCCGGTGTGAATTGCCCTACATTTCTGCTACCTTGCAATGTGTACACGGCTAAAAATAGCACTGGCCTTTTAACCGTCACATGAAACACCCAGCACTTACCTGACAGTAGGCAAACACGGGCACATGGAGCTAGGAAATTCAAGGAAGTGATCGAAAGGGCATTTGTCCACTTTGTTCTCCTGTTAATTCCTCTTGTGGATTGGGCTGTCATTTTAAATGTTGCAAGTGACTGCATATTCAGCTTGCACCACTCCAGATGGCAAGTTCACCTATTTTACATTTAATAATCTTATATTTCAGAGCAGTGTCTAAAATGGTTGCCTCTTTAATAGTTAACTCCAGGGCAGAGTTACATACTGACTCAAACCCAATAAAAGGCTTAAAGAAGTTTAGGACCTTGCTATAGGACCTTAGCTTTGTAATGTTCTAGTCTGCCTTCTCTTTTCACTTGGGTTAGCATGCACAATGCAGAGCCGTATGTTACCCTGACACATCTGGCAGAGCAGATCAGAGTTTAGACTGATGTTAAATTTCAGGTCAGTCAGAAAGAGTAGTTTCAGTCACTGTTATAGGGGTACATTCAAGTTGAAGTCTGAAAAAAATCCTCTGTATATTTGTATATTACTAGCTAAACTTTTCTGCTGAATGCCACATAATGAAATACTGCTCACCAGCTTACTGTCTCTAAAACTGGCATTTCAGTTTTGGGGTGATAATCTTGGATGAAGGCATGCACAGTTTCACTAACAGCACATGACTTCCACTGGCACCTTCTCTGGGAAGTTTGCACTCCATTTCAGATTTGTCAGCAAGAGTAATGCCGGCCTTCCTGAGCATCGTAAGTCCTGTGTCAGTATGTTCCCCTGACAAAATCCCTAAGTCATGCTACGGTACCTGTTGTAAATAGATGGCCAGAAGCTATTCCATAGTCTACAAATGTGAACATCTGCCATGGGTGAAAGTGATGGCAGAGGACAGTTTTGTTGAAAAGTGACAGAAGTAAGTGGGACAGCTGAAGGTGCAAAAGCTGTACAAAGCTGAAATGCACAGCTGGGTAGACACTCTGTGGTATGTGCAATATCAGACATTTTAACACTGTCTTGCCTGGCTTGGAGCTCTCTGAACTGTTGCTTCCATCCTTTGTTGTTCCTACTCCCAAAGTCTGTGCAACAAGGCAACAAAACCTTTTGGAGTAATTGGTTTACTTCAGTTGTTTACATTAGCAAGCTTAATGAAAGCAAAATTACTGTAAGCAATATTAAAATGGTCACAAAAACGTGGGGTTTTTGTGTTATTCTGATCTAGGTCAGGCAGAGTTTCTAGGGATATAAATCAAGACACTGTAAGTAATGGAAAATGTATACGCAGGTGATCATTCAATTAAAATGCATGGTCTGTATAAAACATAGCAAACCATTCTGTTAGCATGCAGTGTCTCTGAAGTTTATGATTAAAAAATTGCCGAGTTTTGAATTTCCACTGAAAGCTGCCAGAACCAGCGATCTTTCTGTTGCTCTGTGGTGCAATGCTAGAAGGTGGATGAAATTTTGCTGTCTCAAGGGAGCTGACTTTGAATATGCTTGCAGAATAGACAGTGGTAACAAACATCCCCCCAGGCTCTTTGGCCTGGCTCTATCTCTTATTCCCCAGGACTGTGTTAAGGATGTTTTTAAATATGTATTTCTAAAGTATGTTTGCCCTGAGAAGATCTGATTTACTTTTTCTGTACCTTAATTTCCTTCCCTGTGCTTGGCACTCCTGGAGGTAATCAAAGGGTTGAAATCACTACTTGCATTGAGGTTAGCAGTATTTACAAGTACTGTTATAACTAAATTATCCAGCCATCCCTCCAGGAAAACTGGAAAAGGCTTAAAAAAAGCTCCCTGACACACCAGCTGGGACTGTTGAACTTCACTGAAGGAAGCACTGCAGATGCTTGACTGGGTCATATCTGTTTATCATGTCTGGTTTATCCTTTCCTAAGATAAACATCCTACGCCAGTCGGTCTCTTTTCAAATAAAAAAGTGTCTATGCCTCCAGTTCTCCATACCACCTCACCATGTGTTCTAACCTTTGATCATAAAACCCAAAATGAGTTAGTTTAGATATGAGTGGTATTAGTCAGTGTTCAAACATGGACCATACCAAAGCTTGAGAATCACAAAGGCAGATGTTTAAAAGGCTCAGCACCAATGGGATCTAAATGGACACTTTTGCCAACAGGATGATAGCTAGCAAAGGATGAGAAATAAAGTTTACAGTTTCACAGCACAAAACAGGAATGTTCCCACGAATCCTTAGAACTTTTGTCCTCCACAACTGTGGATTGCCAGGTAATAGAGCTCAGATTTAATATGAACGCTAAAAACAAGCCCAAAGAACCTGTCCCCTCCAGGACATGTCAAGGTATAGAACATTTCCGTTGTACACAAAAAAGCAGCTCAGTCAATCCTGCAGGATGAACCTTGTCCCTCGAGGAAAAGGGATAGGGTTCCTCTGCCAGTGACTCTTGTCCTAACAGCTGATTGTCTTTGTGCCTTCTCTCTGGCCAGGGAATTGCCTACAAAGGGTCTGAAGAAAGAGGAAGGGACCAAAAACCCTAATGCTTCTGGTGCAAAGGGCCCCCAAATTTCATGTGCTAAGTGAGCATAGCAGAACAGCAGAGATGAAGAGTATTGCCAATGGGTTATATGAAACATGCAACTTTAAGCACTCTGTTAATAAGGTTGCTATTACATTTACTAGTGCAGCTTAAATTTAAGGGCTAGATTTGCTTGGAAGGTCAGTATAAATAATTTAGAATAAATATTCTAAGTAGGGGAGTCATGAGAAAAGTATTTAGTGACTTTTTTTTAAAACTACATAGTATTTTTATATTTTACTATATTAATCCCTCATAAACATATCTTCATTAACATTATTTTACACTGAATGCTAAGATTATTGCAAATGAAGGTCATAACAAAAGTTTTACAGCAGACAAAATTGCAAAGCAGCCCTGCTACTTCCTGCTGAACCCTTACTGCACAGATGCCAAGAAAAACAGCTAGCAAGACTGCTAGAACGATGCCCTCACAATCTGCCCTCACAAGTGGACTTCAGCATTGCATATATGGGCAACTGGAATGTCTGGGGGTTTCCCCATGGCTTGTGTGCAAGTAACTAGGAATAAGCTTGAATAAGATGAGAGAAGAGTGAAATGACCTCGCATAGCGCAATGCTGCCATGCTTCCAGCAGACCTGGTTAGAATGGAGCATTTGCATGCCCAGAAAATGAGTGTCCTGTTCAGTGTAAACAGTTCTGTTTTCATTCAAGACCTTTGTATTTCTCAGCTTTAATAGTTGTCAAATAACTCTTAGTGAATTCTCTGCAACTTCTCCATGCTTCACCAGGGATTGGAGAACCCCACTCTTCAGGAAGAAAATACATTTCATTCCCTCATTACTGGGTTGTCTGATATAGGCAGATATAGAAATGTACATGTTTTTCTACATGAAGAAATTAGAGACACTTAAACAAACTATTAAAATTCGTTCCATTAGAACACAACCCTTCTGGATGCATATAGACTACTTAACACCTGGCTACGACTGATTTCTTGGATGTCAGTGATGGGATGAAGCAGGTTGTTTCCTGTTTTGAAGCAGTAGTGCGTGTATGAATTGATTTTTCTAAACTGTATTGAAAATAGAACGTATAATATAAATATATTATTCACGTGCCTTTTGCTGTGAGAGTTAAAAACATAAAAATTTGCTGTAAAACCAAAGCTATAGTAGTTATAGAGCTTTTTAGCTTCTTAAGGGGAAAAAGCATGGGTTTATTGTTTTAATAGCTATATAAACAGTAGAAAATTATATCCCTAGATTAGTAAAGTTTGCACATGGAACAGTCACAGTGTCATGCTGGTAAAGGCACAAGTCTTATGAGGAGTGGCTGAGGGAACTGAGGTTGTTTAGTCTGGAGTAAAGGAGGCTCAGCATGGAGGCTCAGGCTCTACAATAGCCTGAAAGGAGGGTGTAGCAAGGTGGGAGTCAACTTCTTGCAAGTAATAAGCAATAAGACAATAGGAAACTGCCTCAAGTTGCTGCAGCAGAAGTTTATATTGGATATTAGGAAAAAAATTTCTTCACCAGAGGGGTTGTCTAGTGCTGGAACAGGCTGTCCAGGGATGTGGTGGAGTCATCATCCCTGAAAGTATTTAAGAACTGAGTAGATGTGGCACTCAGGGACAGAGTTTAGTGGTGGACTTGGCAGTGCTGGGTTAATGGCTGGACTCAGTGATCTTAAAGGTCTTCTCCAACTTCTATGATTCTATGGAAACTGGTTTTCAGCACCTGAACAGAAAAAGGCATTCCTGAGATAAACATTCAGTGGTGCCAGTGATATATAATAATGCATATTCCCTGGTGAAACAGGGGCAGGTATGGAAGTTGTGAAGGAGCAAGTACAGTGATTTTCTTTTGGTGTATGCATTGCTTCCAGTCTTCCTTGCTCTGAGTGTGTGAGCCCATAGGATTCCGATATTGGTGATTTTATGTATGAGCTATTCCACATCTCTACTGGGGAGAGACACAGAAGAATATAGACAAGAAGTTCTTGGTGAAGGTAAAATATCATGGCCCTATCCAAGTACAAGTACTTTTCTTTGTCTCTGTAAATCACCTGCATTGATAGCTGCTGGCTTTGGCAGTTAGGCCACTTGCTGAGCTTGGACAGGCGCATGATAACAGGGAAGTGAAATGGCCTTCCTGCAGTCAGAAAGCAGAGTGTCTCACTCCCAGAAAGTTCCATCTCTTCAGCCTCAAGACTGTTTTCAAAGGCAGTTGCCTTCCTGCCTTGGTAAGAGGTATTCCTACTTTGATGTTTGCAGTCCAGAAAAAGGGGTTTTCAATCTGTGCTCAGTCTGCTAGATTCTGCTGATGCTTTCTAATGGCTCTGTGACAGGTGTTGAGGAAAATCAAAGTTGTTGTCACTAGGTTGAACTGCACTGTATTGGAATCCTCAGTCTCCATGGAAAATTTTCAGTTTCACATATCTAGAAAAAAAAAAAGAAAAATTATTGTCTTGAGATTGTAATTTCTAGGATCTGGAATAATACTTCTTATGGGTAAGACTGCAGAGTGAATGTCTTTCCCAACTACCTTGGAATGCCACATGAGGCTCAGTGCTAGGCACTTATTTTTATAAATATTGATTCCTTCAATATTAGATATTTCAATCTTTGTAATGTAGCATTTATTAAGTTCTGCATTTTCAGGGATGTAACTTTACTATGTCTTAGTATTGTGGTGCTGCAAGTTTACTCTTCAAAGCAAAGAGCTTTCTGGGTATTTCTGAAGTATGGTCAGCAGACTTTAGTCTTTCTATGAAATTTTGTTTTTTAAAGCTTGTGCAGTTCCTAATCTGGAAAATTTAAACAGACCAGGATCCTTAGGAAGTAAATCTCTGGACACTCTCACAGACAATGAGGTAAAGTTGGGTAATACTCATTTCTTTTCTTAACATGAAGATGTGTCAAGAGAGCAGTGATTCATTCTTTTACCACAAAGACTGCGTTAAAGTTTCTTTCATTCAGCTGTGTAATAAAATCTCCTCCTCCTACAAAGAAGCACTAGCTCAACATCCAGGAAGAGTGGACAGGGTAGTCAGTGAATGCAGTAAATGGCTTAATTACCATAAACACTTTGCAAGTATTTTTTAAAGTCTGGTAAAATTGTTTGCTTTATGGTTTGGTTTTTAAAAGTTGTCTCTGTCAGTAGAGAGCAGAGTAAGAAAATTATTACAAATGATTACAGACTGATTCAAACCACAGATTCTGAAACAAAAACACAGCCTTGAAAGTTTTGGTTGTTTTTAGGACTCCATCCAGTCGTAGTGAGGGAGGGCAGACACCTGCTTGGATTTCCTGCCAGATTTCCTTAAATATGAGAACAATTTTAGTTCTGTGGGTTTGATTTGGGCCCATTTGCAGTTTCAACAGCATACAGCTGTGGAAGAGCAGTGACAGAGAAGGTTACATGGAGGAGTAATTATTCACATCTACAGTGCAGGAATAGGCAGGATGTTGGTAAGGTTGCTTAGCAGCTGTATTCCCACAGTCCAAGCTCTGCTGTGTTTCTGTTGAGGATCTAATGTGCTTTCCGTTAAAGGAAAGCTGGTCATGGTATAGGAGAATATATTTAAAGAGAGAAGAGCTTACTGGGCTTTTCTACTAATTAAAGCGCAGTCACTGTCCACTCATTGCTATCCCTAATACTCAAACTGAAAGTGTAGCTGACCACATTAATCTGCTTTTCAACCAGTGCTTGTTACAAGAGGTTATGTTTGTCTCATTGCTCTCACTGGAAGTCTTTTAATGTCATAGCCTTGGTGGAAAGATTGATGTCCAGAACTGGACAGTCACACTCACTGAAGTGACTAGATGTGAGGTGCCTGGCACTTTCCACTTGAGTGAAGCACTTACTACTCTCTGTTGACCAATGCACCTCGTGACTCCTGCTTGACAGGTAGCCTATAGGGATCCTAAGTAGTGATGTCTGTAGCAGATTCTGTCCTTGGCAGCTCATCCTACCCCTTCTTATTATCCCTGCTGCTCCTTGCCTAGCGACTGCTCAGCAGCGTGAGTTCACAGGTACTGAGATAAATGGCACTGATTTAAAGTGCCAAGCTGTAAAATGAAATGATGTGTACCAGGAGCTGTCTTAGAAACTGCAAAGGTGTCTGAGCAGCTGTGAGGCTGAAGTATTTGCTGTCCATCCTGCAGCAGCTGAACTTATGCAGCAAAATGGGAACATCCCTGAAAGGAATGAAGCAGACAACTAGGACAGAGATAGTTTTCAGTCTCCCCATTTGAAAACAGAGTTAGCAATGCCAGCAGGAATTTTAGATGTGGAAAGTCCTGTATTAAAACCATAGAGCCCCACACATAAACAGCATATGGGCTGGGAGTAAGAAAAAAGGTAGCAGTGAAGACATTAGCAAAAGTAAGGTTAAGTTGTGTCTTTGATTTTTCATGGGTAGCCTTTCAAGGTTCTGATAGGTAATATTTTCCTCTTTCTTTAAAATGAGCTCTGTTCCCATATTGGCTCAGTGTATGTGTGCACACGGAACTTCAATAGGCATGGAGGAGTGACAGAAAGGCACTAGGGAGGGATGGGCAGATGAGACTCATGGTCTTATTAATGACATTTTTCTACATCAGAATTCTAGCAATAAAGATGATGCTTATCCTTCTTTGGCCTGGCACAATGGGTTCTGAAGTGTATAGAGCAGACAGTGGTTCTCCAGGGGAACTGGGTACAGCTCATCCACAGCCTTAATTGATGCTCTGGATATTGCATATCCTCTTGTGCAGCATCATATCTCAGTGTTCCTGTGCTGGCTGCAGATCACCTGGGCTTTGCTTCTTTATTTTCCCACACACTGCCCTCCAGAGAATAGGTCATACAGATGAGAAAGTGACATGAGACTTGGTGCCACCTCTTTCTTCAAACATTAAGAAAAGCCAAGCAAGAGAACTACCTCCAAATCAAGTAGGATGTAATTGCTCCCTCTTGTACTTTTAGCTGTCTAATCTTCCACTATTGCTTGTAAAAAACATGCCTTCCCCTTCTTCCAAAAATCATAAACTTTCCTTTTTCTCCCTGTATTCCAGCCAAATCCCTCTGTTCAGCCAGGCCACTCGTATTCTCAGATGGCTTGTCTTTTGACACATGGGAACAACCTTCTCCTGCATCTTTAAGATTTCCTTCTGGAAGAATGCCCATCCTTCCTGGACTCCTTTGCCATTAAGGACCAACTTCCAAGGGACGCTGTCAACCACTCTCCTAAGCAAGCCAAAGTTAGCTCTCAGGATATCCAAGGCAGAAATTCCTCTCACCACCCCTTCTTTACTTCTCTGATAATCAAAAACTCCATCATTTTGTGGTTGCTATGCCAAAGACGGCCTCCAACCATCACATCACCCACCAGTTCTCTGTTCACAGGTCAAGCAGGGCACTTCCCTGGTTAGCTCACTTAGAAACTGCACGAGGAATTTATCTTCCACACACTCCAGGAACACCCTGGAGTGTTGCCTCTCTGCTCTACAGTATTTCCTGAGACATCTGGTAAGCTGCTGAAGTCTCCCATGAACAAGGGCCAGTGATTGTGAGACTTCCCCCAGCTGCTTACAGAATATTTCATCTGCCTCTTCATCCTGTCTGGGGGACTGTAACAGACTCCCACCAGGATGTGTGCCTTGTTGGCCTTCCCCTTGATTATCACCCATAAACATTCAACCCTCTTGTCACCATCATTAAGCTCCAGGCAAACTCCCGAACCCACAGGGCCACCCCACCTCCTCTACTTCCTTGCTTATCCCTTCTGAAGAGTTTATAACTATCCATTGCAGCACTCCAGTTGTATGAGTCATTCCACCACCTTTTCGTAATGGCAACAATGTCACAGTTTTCCTGCTGCACAAGGCTTTAACGAAAGATCTACCTTTCCCTACTTACCTCCTAGGTGGCAAAATGATCTCAGACATCAGTTGGCCACTGCTGACTTGCTTTCAAAATGCTTGCCTTAATTTTCTGGTTTTGGATTCATATTCTTTTATTCATTCACTATGTACACAACTACCAGTAAACACCTTCAGCCATGTCTGGAGAATTTGCTACTACTCTGTTATGTAAAAAGCACCCACTTTTCATCAGTGGTAATTGTCAGGTTCCACTCTGATGTTGTTTTAATGTTTCAGGTTTTTTTCTTGCCAAAGGAAAATATTTACTTGTTTATTATCAGCTGTAAAGTCAAGGTTTTACTGTTCACAGAAATAAACTACTTATTATCAATGTAATTCTTTTTTGACAAAGCCTGAGGAAAACAACTCGCAATGGAAATCAGCAACGGCTATTACTGAAGAGGGGAACAGAACATTTTCTTTTTGTTATCTGTCCTATTAAAGGTTACCAAGAAATGTCAGGTGACAAAGTAGAAAAAGTAGACAAAAATCAAGTCGTGTTTTAATCTTATTTAATCTCTCCTAATGATGAACCAGAACAGACCTTAATTATGCAGTTACATGACTTAAATAGTCTTGCTATTGTAGGTAATTACATTTGCAACACACCTTGAAAGTGTTAGTGGACTTGTGGAGCAAATTCTAAAATAAATTTCTCATTTAATGCTTCCATACCGAGGACGTGATATATCTCTCTGTTTGAAAATGTGAAACTAATTTCTCAAGTAGTGGTAACACCACGTGTTCAAGTTTAAGGTGATGTGTGCTTCAGAGGTTGTTTATGTCTGTCCTCACATTTTACTTCATTGGGAAAACAAAAGAAGAAGGTTTTCATATGTCCCCCAAAATGGAGTATGTTCCCCCAGCAGACTTACCCAAAGAACATAGTGTTTTCAACAAACTGACATTTTGTAGGCAGGACACTTCACCAATCTCTGGATTGCATTCACAACTTAGTCATTTCCATCTGAGTAATTAGGAAAAAGAGATATGACTTCATATGATTTTATTTTGAGCATGGCAGAACAGTTTGTTGCTTCAATAGTGTCTCACTAAGAACCTTCTGTCTTTTGTGTATTTTAAAGAGGATGGAAGTGTTAATGCTGGAAAATTTAAGCAAGTGTTTTGCTTCCAATTTTAGCTCTCGCTCCCAACACTGCTGAATATTTATCCATTCCTATCTTTATAGCTTGTAATTACAACAATTGTTTATCAATTATTGAATTGTATTTCCCTTTTTGTTTAAAAATCTTTTGCCATTTAATCTCTCTGTATTGTACAAAAAGATCTTGGAATGCCAAGTATAAAGTGGAACTCAGAAATAAAATATCTAATAAATGTTTAAATGCATAAGAAGTCATAGAATTTCAGCAGAAATACAGTAGGATACAATGAGAGGCTCATCTCATCAGCTGCTTCTCACACTGTATTTTCTGTTTATCCTGGAAGTCACTTACAGTCAAATTATCTCCTGGTGCATAGGAATTTGTTAAAGAAAAAAAATTATTTTCAAAAAAATATGCTTTCAAAAGTGTCCTTTGTTGATTACACTCACAGGGAACCAAAAGATGCATCCTTCTGCAAATGTCCTTTATTTGATTTTCTGATGGTGGCAACACCGTAGACTTCTAGTGGATTCAGAATCAGGCTTTGGTCTCCATTTTCTGGCATGTCGAAAAGATGGGTGAAAGTGCTGGATCAGAATGAAACTCTGCACCTTCTGTTTTATTACAGTAAACAGTACTAGGGAAAGGTCATAATCTGTATATACCGAATCATAGAATAATTTGGGTTGGAAGGGACCTTTAAAGATCATCTAGTCCAAAGACGCTGCAATTAGCAGGAACATTGTCAAGTACATCAGGTAATCCTCACAGTTCAGTGAGAAGAATGGATGCAATATTATTCTGAACGTTTTTCTTCCATGTGGTGTTTTTTTCTCACTGATCTAAGTGCCTGCAGGTAAAAGAAGGCAATGGCATTGCGTGGAAAGCCAGTGAGATTAAAAGGCCACCACATTCCTGCTGTCATGGGGATGGTACTTTGTCACCATATTTGCAATCATGAGTAAAGTGCTTCCTTGTTCCCTCCCTATTCACTTTTTCAACCCATTGAATAAACCAGCGTGAGAGGCTGCACATCAGTATTCAAGGCACACCATGATGTGAGGAATCTGGAAGGAGGGCTGGATTTGTTTCCTTCTAAATAGGATTGAAATTGCTGAGTATCTGGTTCTCATAGAAACTTTTTGTCAAGGGGTCTCAAAGGACTTCACAAAATTAACCACATTTAGCCAGTGATAAACATCTGATAAAAGAAAAGTGAATGATTAGTGATCGGCAGAGCCAAGAATAGGTCCTGCTCTTGCTTTTTCCACTGGGCAGCACTGCCTCTCACAAACACCCTATGCACCATGTCTTGTCTTGCCAGGAGCTGTGGGAAGGAGCCTGTTGCACTAAGGAGTGGGGCAGCAGGCGCTTTCCCAGGGGCTGTCAGCTGTGTGCCAGTGCTAGCCCCTCACCCTGCTGGGCTCTGCAGGTCTCCCCAAAGTGCCCCTCGGGCTTGCTGCATACACCAGCGGCCATGTCTGAGTTCCACATTATGAGTAGGATTGTGTTCAGGACTGCAGGAGGCAGCGTTCCTTTTCCAAGATGGTGGGATGGATTTGCAGTGGGGGACTCGTGGTAGTTAGTGCTTGGCAAGTGCTGTGTGAGGCCGTGGGCTGAATGACTTGGGAAAGCTATTAATAGTCTCTGTTGAGAAGCTTATATTGCCTCAATAACACAGATCATTAACTTTGCTTTGTAATCATTAAGAAAATACCTTTGTTTGATGGAATGTTGGGGACAAAGTCAGAAGTAAGAAACTTTTCTTCTTTTCTTATGTAGCATTAACTATTAAATAAGTCATTAAGCTATTAACTAACCTTTTTTCATAATTTAAAGCTGATAGGATGATTCTATTTGTATGTATACAAATTAGTATGCTGCTAAATCATTGTTTTGAGTTGTCTTATTTCTTCGCATTGTGTTTGTAGATGAGAACCCTGGAGCACTAAAACATGTAATGCCAACAAATAAAAGGAAGTGTTATAGGGATTTACCCAAGGCATTTATCCTATCTAAATACCACTTCCTAATGAAATTAAGAGGAAATAACTGGAATTTATTTCTGTTGCTAATATACATTATTGTCTCCCTTTAACAATTGTTCACTACAATATTAAGATGTCTTGTCCTCAAGTTCTGTCTCTCTCTAAGGTCAGTATACAGTCTGTAGTTCTCTGCTCAGTGCCACTTTCACTTTGTTCCCTCTCCTAAAAATCAAACAGTAAAATAAGCAACTTCCATGGCAGGCTGTGATTCAGAAAGGATATAAGCAGTGCACCATGTATAAAAAATTTAGTGGCCTATAGATGGGTTAAAAATAGGAGGTGTGTCTCTCTGGCTGTTTTCCCACCACCACTCGATGCAGTGAGGGACATAAATAGGCATTGGTGCATAACCTACACCCTTATTTTGTCTTAGATGCATGTGGTTGTACAGGAGTCACCAACCATAGTAGGATTTACAGCTCGTCTCATGGGTCTGCAGCAGCAGCAGCCGCTGTGGTGCTTTGCCTGCAGAGGCAGGGCTAGAGCCCAGGCAGATGAACCAGAGCACCGAGGGCTTGCGCCACAGTCTCCCCAAGCCGACGGCTGCCAACAGAGCTCTGTAGAAAAAAAATGACTGTGTTTATTTTTGTGCCTGTGGCAAATGATAATTACTGCATCCAAAGAAACACAAATATCAGCTGCCTATTCCCAAGTAAGCCCCTCTGAGCAGGTATGAGTGAAAGCCTCTCTGGAGACTCTCACTGCTTCCCAGCACAGTACAGGTGTCTTTTTCATGCCCTTGTTCTCCATTAGGCTGACTACACCTGGACTACCACTGTCTGCTTCTCACCTGGATCCCAGCCTGTTCCACTCACTGAGGGTCTCCCTTGTGCCAGATGAAAAAATGCCTTCCATGTGTATTGAGCACTGCACAACTTTCTTGAAAGAGAACATCCTGCATTTAGGTAACTGAGGTTATTAATGCAGAAAATTGATTCCAGAGCCTTTTCATGTTATGTTCATTAAAATCTCATAATGGTGGATTTTTTCAGCTAAATATTCAAGACACTTTTTTTATCAACAAGTTATAGAATACTTTTTTCTATCCATATTATCAAGTATTTTTTGCTATCAACATAACTCCTGAAGGATTTGTAACCATATAAAGCCCCGATCAATACAGTTTCTAAATTTATTATGAGCCACAGAAAATTAATAACCAAAGTACAAGCAAGCAGTGCATTGCAAAGTATGAATTACAAAAACTGTTGCTGTCTTAATAATCTGAAACTCTAAAACACACCAGTAATGTTGTGGTGAACCTTAAGTACAGCCTTAGAGAATGCAAAATGTAATATTATAGATGGCAACTGTCTGAACAGGGACACAACTGTCACAGGACAGGAGTAAGTTTTCTTTGGCCTTTAGTAAGGGCTCATGCTTTCCTCACTGTGTAAAACATCAAGAAGGACAAGGATGACTGTAAAATCCATTCATCTCTCATTGGTGTTCTGCTGCTGCTCTTAATTAGGCTCTTTCCCAGTGGAGTCTGGTAATGTACAGTTTTTGAAGTGGTAAATGAAATCATAGAATCACAGAATAGTTTAAATCAGAAGGGAGTTGTCTAGTTCAACCTTCACTCAACAGGGATCCAGCTGAATCAGGTTGCCCTGGGCTTTGTCCAGTCATTTTCCATTTCTACAGGAAGGAATTTTTTCCTGTCTAATTAGGATTTTCATCGGGTTCATTGCCTCTTGTCTCATCACCGTCTGCCCCTGAGATGATTCAGGGTGTTTCCTCTGTTGATCCTCTTAAGGGTGAACAAACCCAGCTTTCTGCCTCCCCTTCCATGTGCTAAGCTCTAGTCCCCTTCACCAGACTTACATCAGATAGGTAGTGTGCAGTGAGCTTGATAATGCTGTGAAGGAGGGATGTTAAACACTCCTATGTAGCAGTGAGAATGGGAGAAAAGGTGGAGAAGAACTTACCATTTCCAGGTTTCATAAAAATAGAACAAAATCCTGGAGATGCTACAACCAGACTGGGGTGGGTGCTGTGGCATTTGAGTGAAGTACCTTCTACTCTGCTCTGCAAGGACATCACTTATATTAACCCCTGCCAATGACTACATAATTTGTAAAAAGGAAAACAGAAGAGCTGTTCAAGGAGAATGTGAAATTCTCTTTGAGTTGTCAAAGAGTGGCTTTGGAAAGTGAGAAGTTCTTGAGAGAAGGATCACAGTTAAGAGGGCAGGACTGAATGGGGTGCACACCAACTCTTGAGAGCTTTAAAGGATATGCACCCTGATCCACCAGTTCTGGTGAAGCCTGAGAGATTTGTGTAAGTCCTAGGGTGATTAAAATGAACCTGGCTGCCACACGTGGGTAATATGAACAGACAGGGATGTGCAACGGACAGTATGAACAGCCAACATAGGCTGCTGGGTGACATAATCCAAAGCTGCCTTCGGCCTCCAAACTTCCCCTGTTCAAACATGACATCAAAAGGATCACCAGCACCAGAATTAGAGCCACATGAGAGGGGAAATGTCTCCCTGTCAAACTCAGTCTCCTTGAAACCGACTACTGGGCTGTGACAGTGATGCTCAAGATTCCAGTTCCTCAAAGAGGAAAGACTTATTGCAGGGCCTCAGGTGAGCTGCAGGTCCAGTCTTCAACACCCTTTCAGTGCTCTTTTCTCTGCTTGCACAATTCAGAGTGTTTCAGACTTTGCGTTTTGCACTTGTGATCCGTCTGCTTTGAGGACTCATCTTTAAGGACAATATAGTCAAACTCTTACTGGAAGGTAAAACTTATTTTGCCTGCTGAGAGCTTGCCTCTAACATACATGACATAAGCCATGCATAAACAAGGAGTCAGCCATGGCCTGTGGGCTTGCGCTTTCAAACAGACCTAGCACCAAGCTGCACTGGAGACTGACAGAGTGGTAGAATTCTTGAAATCAGGCAATATGAGTGGCATGGATTCCTCAGGTCTGTCACACACAGCTGCCTCCACTGTTCATTGGCACGCACCTTTCTCACCAAAATTCACAGGCTGCGCAGCTCGGAAAACGCCTAACCCTCCTCTCTCTGCTCATCCTCCCTGCCAGGTTGTCTCAAGCAGCATGTCAAAACCTTTTGTTTTTTCCTTCGAGGTAGCTTCCGATAAACATGCTGCTGGTAATTGTCACTGCAGGGTATTTAGGAGGTTGAAAGTGCTCTGCAAAGTCTTTGAGACTCTGCCCACCAGCTCTCAGCCCCACTCACTCTCTGTTTGCAGGAGACAAGATGACATCTTAATTCAAAGTGAGTGCTGTTCAGTGGCCTCAGGACTTCTGTGAAATGCTGGACATTTAATTCTAAAAGCAAACTCTGCTGTCCTTGTGTATGCGTGGTAGTTGAACAGTTCTCCATAAGATGCAGCTGTCCTGTAAGAAGCATCCTCAGTCACTCCCAGGAAAAGAGATAGGGTGATGACATCATGAATACTTGTGTTGTGGGTTAGATTGATAATCACACTCCTTTCTTCATGTTTTTTGTCTTGTAATTTGTTTGTTTGGGGTTTTTTTTGGTTGCTTTTTTTCATTTAGGGACTGATTGAATGAATGCACATGATAATTCCAGTATCCAAAACATTTTTGGGATAAGCCATGTTACTGGTGTACTCCAAGGGGAGGACTGCTGTTGGAGACAGTGACCTCTTCCCGTCTTAGAAACTCTGTGACATTCCACAGAGAATGAAGGGGCAAAAGGAGATACTTCAACTGACTTGCTTTCAGTGCCTGCCAGTGCATGTAAGTGGCAGTGCAGGCTCTCTGTACTTGATAGCTTCACTGTTTCACCAGAAGAATTGCTCTTTTTATGAGGCCCAGGAATAGTTGTTTCAATGAGAGCATGTTGGTGGGCTTTGAGGTGTAAAAACTGACAATCAAAATGGAAGGATTATTTCCCTTTCATTCACCTTGTGTGGGCTTCAGCACATCTGAAACCTTAATAGGCACATTTTGATTGCTGTCTGTTTGAAATGGGAAATTTGCAGACTTGCACTTCATGACCTAGTTGTGCATTTGTCCTTTCACAACCAGCAGAACTACAGCTGCTCTATGCCTGGGTGAAGCACATTCTTTCTGCACAGGGCACATCTCTTAGCAGCTGGCTTGTGGATGTGTGTACATAAAAAAAATAAAAATCACTTAAGTGTGAAATAAAAGCAGGCTGATCTTTTTAAAGGAAAAAAAGATTAGCAATTTTTCTTTCTCACTCTCCCCTAACTGTAACAGGTGTATAAAGGTGAGAAAGACCTCTCCTTGCAATCACAGCAGGATGTTGGAATAGCACAGATACAGCTCCATGCTTTCCCTGAAAGTGTCTGTATGCACACCAAGGCCTTGTGCAGTCTAACAGCTTGGGAAAAATCAATTGTGAAATCTCTGCCATGACATCGGTGTCAGTGAAATAGGCAGCCCCTATTTTACAGCACAAATTGGATTAACTGGCCACTGAGATGTAGGAGGATTGTTGCCTCTTTGAGTTCATCTCAGCAATCATTAGATATGAGGAAATCTGTGCAGTAGTTTACGTGGATCTTCCTGTAAAATTTATATTGTTTTATGTTTCACACAGTTTCTAGTCTTCCCCAGTCAAACCAGAGCTTTGACTGTGGTATGTGTACTGCTTAAGAGATTAGGTTTTTCCCTATTCGATTTATGTAATTTCATTTCAGCTTCAAATTTTAAACAAGTGTAAGAAATTGTAACAAAGTGCAGTGTTCACTCAACAGCTAGATACTTTTGTACATTTCTTAACTCGTGATGATAGTCAATACCTATTTACCATGTTTCTGAGATTTTTACAGGCCATTTGCATTACTGACATTTTTTCCCTTCATTCAAATGAAAGATTTTTAAATCCTTATTCCCAGCTAGGGTTACAGGTGTGTTAAAGGGTTTTGTAAATACTGGGATGACTTTGGCTCACGGTGAGCTCCCGAAGTTGCCATGCGTTCCCATGGTTACTACATCCTGCAGACCCTTCCCACAGTCCCATCAGAGTATTTGCCTCCCTTCTGCCAGCAGTGGGACATCTCCAGCTGGCAGCTGTGTAGGGCTGTGCCAAATCCTGGTGGGATTTTGTGCAGACTTAGACACTTGAATTTGCTCTGTTTCTCTTCTTAGATCTAAGCATGAAGATAGCACTCTGAATGCAGAAAGGTCACTGCTACTTGCAATTCCCTCTGAAACTAATTATTATTGCTGTTTTCATAGATCACGGAATTGTACAGGTTGGAAAAGACCTTTAAGGTCACCAAGTCCAACCGTTAACCCAGCATTGCCAAATCCACCACTGAACCACCTCTCCCAGTGCCACATCTACATGTATACTAAATACCTCCAGAGATGGTGATTATACTGCTTCCCTGGGCAGCCTGTTTCAATGCCTGATCAGCCTTTTGGTGAAGAAATTTTTCCTACTATCCAATCTAAAATTCCCTGTCACAACTTGAGGCCATTTCCTCTTGTCCTGTTGATCGTAACCTGGGAGAAGAGATTGACCTCCACCTCACTACAACATCCTTTCAGGTAGTTGTAGAGAGTGATAAGGTCATCCGTGAGCCTCCTTTTCTCCAGACTAAACAACCCCAGCTCACTCACCTGCTCCTCATAAGACTTGTGCTCCTGACCCTTCACCAGCTCGGTTGCCCTTCTCTGGACACGCTCTATGAGAACCCTGTGGGAAACTGTGTCCAAAACTTTAGTAAAGTCCAGGCAGAGAAAATCCACAGCCTTTTCTCATTCACTAAAGCAGGTCAGTTTATCATAGAATGAGATGAGGTTGGTCAAGCAGGATCTGCCTTTTACAAACCCATGCTGGCTGGTCCTGGTCCCTTGGTTGTCCTCTAAGTATTGCGTGATGGCACTTCAGGTTATCTGCTTCATGCCTTTTCCTAGCCCCAAGATCAGATTGACAGGTCTCTAGTTCCCCAGATCCTCATTCCGACCCTTCTTGTAGATGGATGTCACACTTGCTAACCTTCAGTCCACTGAGACCTCCCTGGTTAGCCAGGACTGCTGTAAGTGTCTTGATGAGCACGTCTGGCAGCTCCCTCAGTACTCTTGGACAGATATTATCTTCTGTGCTCCGGTAGGACCTCATTGCAATGTTCCTACTTTCTTAAGCTTGGATAAAACCATAAAACATATATATTAATAGGTTTTTTGTGCCAAAAACCCTGAGTCTGTGTTTTAAGCCATTTGGTTCTAGTGGGTACACCACTTGCACACAGGTATTGAGGATTTCTTAAAGGAATTGTGCTTAGCAAACAGGTGAGTGTCTGAGCCTCTGCTGCTAAGTAGCTCAAGACAGATTCAGTCTTGTCCTGTGTAAAGGTCCAGAAAGCAGATAAATCATGACAGAAATAGAGACAATAAATTCCTTGAAAACCTCATGATGGCTCTTCTTTTTCAGGAAACACAGTGAGGTCACTCTTTTTTTATTGTGCTATTTCGACCGCTATATGTCTGTGGTAAAATCTAGACTAGGCTATTAAACTCATCACTAAAAAGTAATGGCAAGGAAATACATTACAAATCCAAGAACTCCAGAAAATGATGGCTCCCTTTTCAAAGACTAGGCACATGCACTCATTTCCTGGAACATGTGCTTTAGGCACACAAAGTGGACAAGGGCAAAATTTACCTTGGAGACTCTGATGTTCTGAAGCAGGAGACTAATGTTGGGTCTGTGAACTGACCCATGATGGAGCATCTCTTCTCACTGGCATGTGGCTGTGATCCTGAGATCAGCCTCCCCAAGGAAGAACTCTTTGTGAATCATTCTCTTAATGTCAGTAGGGACTGTTGTTTTCCCCTTGCCTGTTGTTCAGTAAAAGCTGCGTAGAATATGTGCAGAGTTGTTGGATGACTACATATTCTTTAGTTTAAACCTGTTCCTTATTTTTTGAAGTGTCCCTGTGGGTGATTACTTCTTCCTTTTTTATGATTCATCACTTCACCTTTGCGTAAGTAAAAGGCAGAGTGACTCAACTTTTTCACAGCCCTTATAATATATTGATTAAGTCTTGTTTTCAGAGCAGAGAGACCCTGGGTCATAACAAAAACTAGAGAAAAATCTCCAGAATTCTCTTCTCTCCTTAAGTTATCCTTAGACTTCCTTGAATTCCATGTATGCAGGAAGAATCACAACACACAGTTTTGTGTTTCTGGTTTGACTATTAAATACATATGAATGTTATAACATGAATAAGGAAATTACACTCAGAACAAAAATACTTAGAAGTGTGTTTTCTTGTAGCCAACGAATACTGGCTGCACATGAGCATTATAGATTTTATTGCAAGATGGATTTGAGGTACAGAAGAAGTTTTTTAAAGTAAAACAATGTATTAGCTTTTTCTGGATTTGCCTGATTGCTCCCAGGCAGACCCCTCACCAGTGCTCTGTGGAGATTTTCATGCAAATTTAGCGACTTTGAAAGAGAAGGGTAATGAACTGTTAAGAGACATTTTGTACTGACAGGACAAGCACATTTAGCACTAAAGCTACTGCAGAGGGAAAGCTGCTGAGCCCTGTGGTAGAAATACAGACAGAAATTTTCCCCTGGAGCTTTCCATACTGGCCGGGACTGAATCACAGTCCTGGGAATTTCCAAGGGGAAGACGCAAATAAACTGAATGTGAGAGACTCACTAAGACTTTGCTGAAAATCTGCAGTGTGAAAATTGAATAGCCTGGTCAGAAAAACATGAAGATCTGGGAATGTTAGAGAGAAACAGTGCAAGCCGTTCCTCTGAAGGAAATTCTGAGTTATGTTTGCTGAAGACTGTTTCATCTTCATAGGAATCCTATTTAAAATTAAGTTGTATATACTTGATCTCAAACACTGTGATTTACAGGTATGTGCGAAGAGTGTATCATAAATTTCTCTGACTGTTTATGGATATATGTTCTATTGCTTGTGAAACACAAAATAATACATTGGGATGAATTTACAGGGAGCTGAAGTCTGAAAAGAAATTACAGGTTGCATTATCTGAGTAGTCTAACTTTTGTTAGCTAATGAAGATCCATCACATATATCACCAGAAAATAAATAAAAGCAGTGTGGGACACAACCTTTGGGTCTTATTCACTCTACACTCACCAGGATTGAGCTGTCAAAGTGATAATCACCTAACTTTGTGCCCAAAAATTTTTCCTGTATGTTTTATTCTTTGAATTATATTCTTGCATGGTCTGTGACTGGGATAAAGACTCCAGTTAAATCCCATCAATGAGGAAACATACCCCCTTGCATCTAAAAACATGCTTTGCAATTTATGATATGATAATCTGATTTTGCATTAATCAGTAAAGATAGGAGGACTGTCAGATGAAAGACAGCTTGTAAACACTCCTCTGGACTTCAGGGAAGAAGACTATAGTGTCTTCAAGGATCTCCTTAGTAGAGTGCCATGGGATAGGGACCTGGAGGACAGAGGGGACCAAGAGAGCTGGATGATATTCAGGGATTGTTTCCTCCAGGCTCAAGAGCAATGCATCCCTATAAAGAGGAAATCACGGAAGAACGCCAGGAGGCCTACTACATGGATGAACAAGCAGCTCCTGGACAAACTGAAACAAAACCAGGTAGCTTACAGAAGGTGAAAGCAGGGAAAGGTAGCCTGGGAGGAATACAGAGAAATTTCTGAACATCCAGGGATCTGCTTAGGAAAGCTAAAGTAGTGGTGTGGTGGTTTTAAATTTTAGGTTCTAAATTTTAGAAGTAAATCTGGCCAAGGACAAGGGTAACAGACATCAGCAATAAAAGAAAGATTAGGGAAAATGTGGGTCCTTCTCAGGAAGGATATGGGAGATGTAGTTACCCAGAACACGGACAATGTTGAGGCACTCATGACTTCATTGCCTCAGTCTTCACCAGCAAGTGTTCCAGACACAGCACCTGAGTTGCAGAGGTGATAGCAGAGACTGAGAATGAAGAACTGCTCACTGTGGAAGACTGGATTTGAAAACATCCAAGGAATCTGAAGGTGCACAAGTCCATGTGACCTGATAAGATACATCCATGAGTCCTGAGGCAACTGGCCAAGAAAGTGGCTAAGCCACTATCCATCACATTTGAGAAGTCATGGTAGTGTGGTGAAGTTCCCACTGACTGAAAAAGGGGAAACATAACCCCCATTTTAAAAAAGGGAAATAAGAAAGACCTAGGGAACTACAGGCTGGTCAATCTCTGGCAAGACCACAGAGCAGATCTTCCTGGAAACTCTGCTAAGGCATGTGGAAAATATAGAAGTGATTGATGACAGTCAACATGGCTTCACTAAAGGCAAATCATGCCTGACAAATTTGGTGGCTTTCTACAGTGGGGTTACAGAAACGGTGCATGAAGAAAGGGCAACAGACACCATCTACCTGGACTTGTGCAAGGCATTTAAGCACTGTCCTGCACGGCATCTTTGTCTCTACACTGAAGGGTCATGGATTTGATGGGTGGATCACTCAGTGGATAAAAAATTGGCTGGATGATCACGTGCAGAGTTGTGGTCAACTGCTTGATGTCCAAGTGGAGAGCAGTGAGAGGCATTCATCAGGGGTAGGTATTGAGACCAGCACTGTTTACCATCTTTGTCAGTGATGTGGAGAGTGGGATTGAGTGCACCCTCAGCAAGTTTGAAAATGACACCAAGTTGTGTGGTGTGGCTGACACACTGGAGGGAAGGGATGCCATACAGAGGGGCCTAGGCAGGTGTAAAGTAAGATACATGCAGGTATCCCCCAAAATGCCATGATACTGGGTAGAATTCAAAAAAGGGTTATTTTGGAGGTAAGGACGCTGAAAAGTGACAAAACTTCAAAGTGCTGCAAGACAGCACCAGGCCTCACGGAAAGGCAGTTCTCACAGTCTTCCAGGGCTTTTTATCTTCTCTCTGTCCTCCCTGCCCTTCTCCGGCCCAAGGAGGACCTGTACATGTCTGCAAATAGTATCTGTCCTGCATACCAGAGAGAGACACTTTGCAGCAGAAAAAGGCTTCCTAAGCCAAAAACGACTTCTAGCTTTCTGTTACAATTTCTCCTGAAAAGGGTACCTATTCCTACAACAGGACTGAGAGGCTGTAAGACCCCAGGCTCCAACCTAAAAGCTCACTGAAGGGCTTTTACTTTAAAAATATGCAAGGCTCCAAAAATTCACCCACAAAATTTATTAAGAGCCTTCAGTTCTTTTAATACCTCAAGAGAGAGTATAAAGAAGGCACCACACACGTTTTCTCAGGATGTCAAAAATAACACACTTTTCCTGGTAAACTTTAAAATATAAGGGAACTTCACTGAAGTTTAAAGGGCAACATTCAACCAAAATAAAGCATTCCACAAAGCACTGACTTTGCACATACTAACCCATACAACTTAGTAAAATCCAACCCATCCAGATTTAAGTTATACAAAATATTAAGAAAGAAGATTAGGAGAAGAAGAAGTAAAGAAAGAGAGAGAAAAAGAGAGAATTATAGTTACCACTGGGAGTCCCGTCTCAGTCCAGTTTCTACATGTCCAGAAGGTCGGACTGAAAATGTGGAGAGCACATACTGCTGCTTTTATTTCCCCTGCCCTCCTGTGGCCACACCTCCCACTCCCAGGCAGAATCCCTGGTGTTCCAGTAGGTCTGGGGCTGGGCCAGGGGTTCTGGGGTGTGGCATGGGCAGTGCTCCTGGGCTGCTTTTGCCTGACAGCTGCCCAGGGGTTCCCCCAAGAAACACCAAGGGGCTGTGATATGGGACAGGGCATCACCTCACATTACTAGAATTTGACCTGTCCTTTCCCTGCCTGCCTCAACCTGAGCTGCCTTGAGCCAATAATTAATATAACAATCCAGTGTCTCACAGAGGTGGGCCTGCCCAAACCTCATGAAGTTCAACAAAGCCAAGTACAAGGTGCTGCACCTGGGTCAGGGCAATCCCAAGCACATGTACAGGCTGGGTGGAGAATGGATCAAGGCTAGTCCCAAGAAAGACATGGAGGTATTTGTGTATGAAAAGCTGGACGTTGACCCAGCAAAGTGCACTTGCAGCCCAGAAAGCCAACTGTGTTCTGGGCTGCTTCAAAAGCAGCATGGCCAGCAGGTCGAGGGAGGTTATTCTCCCCCTCTTCTCTGCTCTGATGAGACCCCACCGGTGTACTGTGTCTGGGTTTGGGGCCCCCAACAAAAGGGGGATGTGGAACAAGCCTAGAGAAGGACCACTGATCACAGGGCTGCAGCATCTCTTCTATGAACACAGACTGTGTTGCTCAGCCTGGAGAGGAGAAGGCTTCAGCGAGACCTCATAGCAGCCTTCCAGAAGGCTGGAGAGCGGCTTTCACAAGAGCATGTAGTGATAGGACAAGGGAGAATGGTGTTAGGCTGAAGGAGGGTAGGTGTAGATTAGATATTAGGAAGAAATTCTTGAAGGGTGGTGAGACACTGGAACAGGTTTTTGGGTTTATACTTTTATTTTGCTGCTAGAAATAACATCATGACTGGTGCAGAAGCAAAAAAACCACTGTAGAACATTGTAGAACACCCGATGTACCTGGATATTTGTAGGTCTTCAAATAGTTGGTCATGACAGAAAATGAAAAAGTACTGTTTTCTAAGATTCATCCACAGCTAAAATAATACAGTGGAAACTGGAGTTACTGCCAAAATCGATTAGTTATTTTTTTTCAACTGAGAAAGCAATTAAAGGGTTCAGTGAAAAATGCATACTTTCTTTTGTGGTCAATGATTCCTCAAACAATTGAATGTCAAAATGCTTTTCATAGCTTCTTACTAAATAGTTGAAAGGGAAATCATTCACTGTATGACTATTTTAAAGACAACAATGAAGCTGGAGAAAGAGAATTAATATTTACTTCCATCCAATTGCTTTTCTCTCATCATGAAAGCTTCCTGTGGGCAACTCATCATTTGACCCTGAAAGCTTTGCATCATAGAATCATAAAATCATGGAACAGATTGTTCTGAGCTGGAAGGGAACTTTAAAGGTCTGCAATGAGCATCAAATTCTTAATTGCTTTTCTTTGTCTACGAAAGGAGCTTTAGAATTACTGGTAGTTCTATTTTATTTTGTTAACACAAATACATAGAAATGTTGACCCATGTCACCTCTACACAGTCACGGAAAGGATCTGCAATTGTTTTTCATGGAAGATAGTAATTTAAGCAAAGACTTCCTGGTTGACATTTAAAAAAATATACAAAGTTATGTAACAGAGGTAAGGATGAAAATAATTAAATACCTAAATATTATTTAAATTTATATCATGCTGTATTCCAAATGTTTAGGATACATCCTTAAAAGGAGAAGTAACAAATCTCATATACCTCCAAGTTTATGACCTAATCTGTTAAGTGAAGAATTATTTACTATGGTGGTGGACTGATAACAGGATGCTAAAGACCTGTGGGAAGATTCAATCACTTTTTGGGAATAAGAGAAAAAAAAGCACCAATTCTGTAGGAAATCAGAGCACGCAGAGAAAGAGGTTTGCATGGTATCTTAAGGTTGAGGGGAATGTACAAGCATGTGCTGCAAGACATCTTAGAAAAAGGTGCACTGTTTGATATTTGAAGAATAGTTGTCTCAGTATCAATAAGCTCACTAAGACTGTAACACTTCCATAGGTTTCATCCTTCCGCAACAACAGGAAAATTAGTTTTCTTGTGTGAGCAGAAATTCATAGATTGCAGAAATCTGCTTCATACTGTTGCTAAGCCCAGTTTTTCAATTACACAATTTCACTTGTATGCATAAGTGATTTTAATAGCTGATTTAAGAAAAAAGAGACATTGAAATAAATAATATTGTTAAAGTTGATGTTAAGCACAATTTTAAACAATGTCCATCCCAACTGAACTCTTCGCGTTGAGATTTATGTACTGTTTCTCCAGAGACAATACCTTTTTATTGGGTGTCTCTTTGACAAAAGGAGTTGAAGAAAGTTAGATCTGAGGTTAGGACATCCTTATATACTATCTAGACAGATAAAACCCCAGTTTCATGTTATCTAACTTAAAAGATTTAACTCAGATATCTAGGCAGGCTCAGCCTAGTTCAATAGAGAGCTGAAGAGAGATGCCATGTACCATAGTTCATGCTTTTCTGTAAATGAATGGAACATGAACTACTTATCTGTATATTAAGAAGTTAATACACTACTGTCTGTGAAACAAAGTTTGGTTAATGTATACTAATCTATTACAATATAACCATATATACCATATATATATAACCACTCCAACCATTTATATAACCGTCAGTTTTCTTGTTTATTGGCAGGTAAAAAGTCCATCCAAACAGTTCATAAGATCACAGTGTAATAGAAAATGCCCTAATGAGGAGGTTTAAGTTGGAAGGTGGCTTTGGCCAAGAATAAAGGACATATGTTTAAGTAGCCTCTTATCAACTTGACCTCTAGAAGTGCAGCCGGTATTTCAGGAGTGGGCATCATCTTAAAAGCATTCTAGTCTTGCATTTATGTGGGCAAAACATCTGAGGAATAGGATAAATGTCTGTCCTTTATCAGAACATACATGCCTGTTTGTTCATGTCCTTACAGTAAATCAGCTTAGCATGATATCAAAAAATTGAAAGGCAAAAATTTAAGATATGAACTGAAACAGAAAACCCCAACTAAACCAGCTTTACTAACAATCTGGAAGCACCCAACAAAACAAATATACATCAAACAGTGTCTCAGCAACAAAAGGAAATGAAACTAAACAGCCCGTGCAGTTTTGCCAATGACTGCTTTCATGGCTGGCAGCAGCACAAGACCGTACAAGACATGTGAGAGAGGGAAAAAGAGTCCTAGTCTCAGCACCATGCATTTCACGTAAGGGAAAATGATTAAGGTGTGCCTAAATGTTCTGCATTTGAAAGTAATATATTTCTAGAAATATATATTTTGTAACACTTGATTTTGAGGCATCGCTAGCTGTTGCATTCAGATAATTTCCTTACACTACTGGAGGGGATGCTGACATTGCAACAGATTCAGTGAGTAAAGCTGGCTAATTTTTCAGAAAGAAATACTCTCTCCCACACAATACAGCTGAAAGCAGCAGTTACACAGGGCTAGGAGGGGAACAGAGAGCTGCCAGAATCCAATAGCTGAGAGGTTGGACATGACCCAAGGTCAGCGTAATGCAGATCCATGCTGTGATCTAGTACCAGATACTTCAGAGGATGGCACCAGAAAACAGCACATTACAAGTACTTTCCACTCAGAAACATCTCTTTCATTGGTGCCGGAAACTGGAAGTCTGTGTGGGTAGGAATTCCCTTTGGGACAGAAACAGGGAGAGCTTCCAAATAATCTTACCATTAGTTCGTGATAATGCCAGGTATTCTTTGCCTAAATCTCACAAGTGTTCTTCAAATTATTGCAAATTCTTGGCCACATATTCTAGGCTTCCATGTTGCAGCACAAAAAGAATCTTGTTGAAGCATCTATGGAGGGTTCAAGACACCATGATTTTTTTCAAAGAACAAAATATAAGGCTTTCATAAAGAAACTAAGCCTGAAACAGCATGCGTCAAGAAGGAAAGTAGTATTTTCAAGGAAAATATGCTGTCTTGGTAGTTCATACAGCCAATTCACAGATGACTGATGAAGAGTCTATAGTTTTTCCGATGTGTTTTGGGGTTTTCTTCCATATAGGTATTCTTGAGATCTCTTACTAGGTTTGGAATATTTGTTTAGATTTTTTCTTCCATGTCATGTGCAGCACTATGCATCTTGTCAGTGATAGTTGTGATGCTGTTTAAAGGAAGCAGTTTATTTTTCTAACGTATTTCATTCAGTTTTTAAGTGTGCTGGTTTAAAGGTAAACTGGCGAGAGA
Source organism: Grallaria varia (assembly GCA_013396735.1). Classification (NCBI taxonomy): domain Eukaryota; kingdom Metazoa; phylum Chordata; class Aves; order Passeriformes; family Formicariidae; genus Grallaria; species Grallaria varia. Next base: position 1,074,195 of record VWZG01009480.1, read on the forward strand.
AATGAACCTGACTCAAGAGAGATATATATTTGCTTTGGTGGTTGGGATTGAGATGAGGCTTGAGTTCATGGAGACAAGAGGTTTGAGTCCTTTGCATTTTTATTGCCCCAGTGGGAAGTTCAGGGGAGCCTGGAGAGCTGCTTAGGCTCAGACCAAGATGTACATGCTATACAAGTCAGCTCATAGGAAACTTTGTCTGGATCAACGGGATGGTGTAGCTGTAACTTCACCCTGAGTCCTGTCACTGGTCACCAGAGAGAAGAAATCGGTGCCTGCCTCTCCTCTTCCTCTCATGAGGAAGCTGCAGACCATTATGAGGTGTCCCCTCAGTCTCCTTTTCTCCAGGTTGAACAAACCAAGTAACCTCAGCTGAACCTTGTACAGATTCCCATCTAAGCCCTCCACCGTCCTTGTGACCTTCCTTTGGGTGCTCTCTAATACGTTAATGTCCTTTTTATATTGTGGCACCCAAAACTTCACATAGCACTTGAGGTGAGGCTGCACAGAGTAGAGTGGGGCAATCACCAGAAAAATCAGGCAGCCTATTAAAATATTTTCTTTTTCAGTTTCATAACTCAGTGGTTCTGGTTTTGAAATAGATCAAACACATCCTCTGCTGTGTGATGTGCAATGATGAAGTGGAGAGGCAACCCAGAGGTGAGCAGCCCTGTGTTGCAGGGCCAGCTGAGGTACAACCATCACTCTGGTGAGTGACAAAGCTCTAATTCAGCCTGGTCTTCAGTGTGGGCTTTTTTTCTTGATTCATGTGTGGAGATCACTGCTTTAGAAGTTAGCTTAATTCTTTGGGAAGTGGAAGTACTTTCATGGTCTGCGTTGTCACGCCATGGGGAACACAAGTTTGGCAAGATGAGATTGACTGACTATGATGCAGTGAAAAAAAGAGACTGGCAGTGCTTGAGGGAGGTGGGGGCTGAGCAGCAAGCTCCATGGTGGACAGGGTATGAGATCAAAAATTATGGAGTCTTTCAGGTCCTTTATCAATTTTCCTGAAATTTCTTCAGTTGTTACAATGGGAGCCTTTTAATTGTGCAGCTCAATTAACTGTCATACCATTCCAGAAAGAAAATATATTTCTTTTAAATAAATTATGAATCAAAACCCGGAAGAAAATTCCTTGTAAGTGTGAAACTCTGGTGGATGATGCAATCTGAAGTCTGAAAGTCAGAAGATATGTGCTCCTCTCTGCTACCTAGCATGAGATGGTCATGGTGGGAAGGGGCAAGGTCCTTGCACTGGAGCAGGGGCTTTTCTTCTCTGTTCCATGAGCAGTCAGCATGGCAGCTATAGTGGGGTGCTTTTATGTCCTCTCAGACAGGAGTGCAAGCCATTACAAAGGGAAGGGGGGACAAGCTGAAGAGCATTATGACACTGCCTGGCTAGAGCACATTGCCTCTTTTCCTACCATGTACTAGCAGCCTGACACTGCTTGAGGCTGTCCTCAAAGGTGCTCTTGTGCTCCTGCTCTCATGCTGGCATCAGGAGGGGAAGACCAGGACAGTGCCTCAAACCATCTCTGTCTCTGTGACTACTACACTGGTGTCATCAGCTCAAATGTCCAGTGATAACACCCTTTAGCACTTCCCAAGACCCAGGATGGCCATACCTCGTGTGCTGAAGAGGCTTCTCTTTTTTTTTTTTTTCTTATGGTTAATTACTGACATAAGAGATGCTGAATAATTCACTGAATTGATTGAAAACTTCATTAGAAATTAAAGATTAGCTAATTTTTACATAATTTTGTCTTTCTTCCTTTGTTTCAGGATCTGGCCAAGCTGCAATAAGAGAGTGGGCAGGTGCTTGGGGCTGTGGTGGGGTTTGGGTCAGGATGGTTTGTACCTGCAGGAAGCACTGTGCATGCTGGCCATGTGCTCCATTGTACTGCTGTAGTGGCCTGTGGGTGTGCATCAAGCCAACAATGGATTAAAAATTGAAACAACTTCCTCCAAGGCAGACAATTTCCCATCCCCTGTCTTTTCATGGTTCCAGTTTACAGTGTGGTCCCACAGACACTGTGCCACAACTGAGAAAACTGAGTTGCAGCACATAAGAGGGAAGGGGTAGAAACTTCCTAAGCCATTTGTTTGTTTGTTTGTCAAAGAACAGTATATAGAGTAATTTTACTTCAGCACAGGGGAACAGGTCAGTGTCAAACATTGCAGCTTACAGCAGGTCTCCTCTCCTATACCTTGCACAATCATTGACTCCAATATCATGTGACTATTAAATACTAGAGTAGTATGTGGTTTAATTGATTACATAAGGGCAAATCAAATGAAAATCAGACCCAAAGTTACCTCCTCCCTCTTCCTGGCACCTTGCTCAGAAAAGTTGGAGTTCAGATTTTTTTACACATCTTGAAAAATTGAAGACTGGTCAAATCCTCCATCCTGAACTACAGAGGTGCTACTGTCTTTGGCTGATGGTGCCTTCATCTTCTTCTCTGTGTAAAGCAACAGCAACTTGCAAATACATATTAATGTTTAGTTTCTCTTACCAAGAACAGATAGCCTACATTTCTACAATTCTAATGGTGAAGAAAAGGCAAAAAAAAATCTAGGAGAAATTGTCCATCTATAAAACTACTGGTCCAGACATGCTGGAATAGGAAATGGCGCCAGAGAAGACTGGTTGCAGTATCAGCCTTGGGTTGAAGACCCAAGAGAATCATCTTTCAGACAGTGATTTGTGGCCCGTTAAGACATGGTTCATCATAATGCACTTGACTAGTGTCTGTTTATTTCCAGGTGATAGTATGAGTTAATGAAACAGTTAAAAACTTTCCATGTGCTTTTCCAGCACATTCTCCCCTACCAGGAGTCCTTACAGTTGACAGGAATGTTTGCAGTGGGTGAGGGCAATTTCTTAGGCTGTGGTTAGTGAAGAAGATGACTCTAAGATTCTCTCTGCCTTGAGTTGCAGCTCCAGCTGTGGGGAGCTTGAGGATGTGAAGTTGCTGATTAATGAGATTTTCAGCACGAGGTGCACTTCCAGCACAGATTTTTTTAAAAAGCGCCAACATTTATATATTCATTCCTTTACTATGTGATAATGTATGCAGTTAATGTTACACTTCAAAAGCACTTCCATGCTTTAAAGGAGAGGTGTCAAATAATGTTGTAGAGAGGTATTTTTCCATCTGTTTGTACTGTGTTTATTTTTATGTTACTTTTTGTGAGGCCTTTTTTTTTTTTTGTAATCCAAGCTATTCTTGAACTGGATATTTCAGAACTGTGAGATCTGTTGCTACATATTTGTGTCTTCGGAGATTATTTGTCTGAATCATTCTACTCTAGTCAAAAGCTGAAAAGAAAGTCTCACGAACAGCAAAATGAGTAGAGACCTGAGGTAACCTCTGCAGGTGGAGCAGCTCAGAGTTTAGCACACTCCAAAGACATGCTGGGGAAGAGGGGTACCACATGATGATGGTAGTGCTGTCACAAGCAGCATGTAGTAAGTTTTTGTTATACCATGAGCATCCCACAGTAATCTCTGTTCCTCAGAAAAGTTGTCCCTTTCCATGCTGTCATCTAACAAGTGCCCAGGAGGAGACTGCTAATACTGATTGTCTGTGATAGGGGCCACAGGATCTGAGCACTATGGAAACCTGCAAAGGATCTGTGAGTCAGGTAGTTATTTGTTCTGTCCTTCCTCTATGCCGGTGCCATGCTCACAAAAATTTTGGGTGATAGTATTCCCTATTTTTACCCCTGTATCATTTTCACTCCTACAAAGTTTTCTCTCAGCTGTTCCCTGGGTCTTCTATTCTGAAAGTTACATCCCTTTGTTTTTCTTTGTCCAGCACAATGCAGATTTGGAGAAAAGACTGTTCTCCTTCACTTTGCAGCATCCTCTTACATACTTGAAAGGTTTATTTTATTTCTCTCAGCCTTCTCTTTAGGCTAACCTATCCCATTTCCTTCACTTTTTTGTCATATGACATGATTTATAGATCTCTGATCATTCCTGTTCCTCTGCCTGTTTACCTTCTCCTGAATCACAGTGCCCATGACCTTCTGCATCTTCAGGCTACAGTTCTGTTTTTATAATCAAGCAAGGTGATGTCTTTTTCACAGTAGAAAAGATGCTGTTGATTCAATTTCAGCTCTTGCTCTGCACTAATCCCAGTATCACTCCAGTATAGTGACTGTGTAACTGATGATTTCCCATTTCGTGTTCGCTAATGATCATTCCTGACTGAGTACAGCAACTTGCATTTGCCTTTAGAGAGGAGCTTTGTTTTTTAAAAAGTGCATTTCAGTTTGCCAGAAAGCTCTGAGCTTTGTCCTCTGCTGCTACATTACCGAGGAAAAGTGTCTTGTTTAACCTTTCTGCAAATCAATTAATATTGTTTGTCCATGTAGTTTGGGTATTTGTAAGACACTTCCCATTCCCACTGCGGAAGGAGCTGACTACTTCCATTCTGCCCAGCTGTGAAGTTCTTTGATGGTGCTAAGGTGCTTTGGGAATCTGCAGTGTGCCACATGGTAACTATTCACAAACTGCAAGCTATGCTATCTACCATTAGTAGTCACCACCCTATTTACTAACCAAAATGTCTTGCAATAGCCAGCTACTTTATGGTCAAAAGATAGAAGTAAGCATCCTCCAGACAGTGGGAGAAAATTAATGTTACCCTGAGGCAGGCACATAAATCAGATCAGCTTAATCAGCTCTGAAAGTGCCCGCCCCTCAGAACTGTCTTAACATGGAGTATAGGGTGACTGCCTCAGAAATAGGCGTGGCACAGATGAATCCTAGCCCATCTTTTTGGTGGCCATTTTACTCAGTGGAGTGAAAAAGGCTCATGAGAAGCTTCATTTTTCAGTGACCTCTGAAGAGGGCTCTGTTTCTGGTTATGTTACTGTAATTAATGTAATAAACTATTAACTATGGGAAGTTACTGCCTTCTTTCAAATCTCTGACTACAGACTTGAAATCAATACATCTGGTAGTTCTCGTTACTCTGAAAAAAAAATATATATTTTGTAGTACAACCACCAAAGTCTTTCTGTGGACTTCAGAGGAAATTCAGTCAGAATGCAACAAGGTTTTTCAGCAGAGGAAGGACACATGCTCATACAAGGAGAGGAAATTTCTTCATGAGCAATGTTAAACTTCATTCTTTGATGCTTATTTGGTAAAACCTAGGTACTACTCTTGTTGATATTGCTGTTCTATGCATTTCCCTAGTGTGCATCCTGTACTTGGGAATGGAAATTAGTAACACCCTACTTCATGAACATTCTGATTTCAATGTAATGGCTCAGGAACTGTGTTAATATATATAGAATAATATAATAATGTAGTAATACCATAATGATAGGATATTCTTTATATATATGTGTGTGTGTTATGTTTCTCTCTCTGAGCTTTTCTTATATTGAGATTTTCTTACCATCTGTAGCATTGTGCTGGAGTAATCCTGCTGGGAAATGCTCAGCCACTGCCTTACTGACAGTATACATTTTTCCTTGATACTGCACTTACTATTCACTGACCATAGCAGCAATAAGCCCTCTACCCAACATGATTCACTAGAGAGTCTTGCTTTCCTTTCATGATCAGTTCCCCAGCAGTCTAGAAGCTGCAAGGAGAGATGCTTTGGTTTTCTTCTTGTTAGGGCATTGTGCCTGCCATATTCACAGCAGTCAATATCAGCAAATTTCCAGACCTGTCTATAATGTTTCCAGACCTCATGCTACTGGGAAATGTGAGACCCTGTGAAAGAATAGAAATGAAAATTTTATTTGTAATAATCACAAAAGTGTATAAAAATAAAATGGCTTTTAAAGGGGATAACTGACTAATTTGAGAACAGAAAAACTCTCCATAGGCTAAACTAAAATTGTTCCCAAGAAGTATTAATGTTTTTCTATTTTTATGTTTTTTCTTTGTAGAGAGCTTAATGACTCTGTGACACAAGGTACTCTATAATATTAGGTGTTGCCATTGATTTCTACAGGGATGATGCATCAGTTAGCAAAACTTCATCCATCATAACTATAAGATATTTGAAGCTATTGTATATGAAGTGTAAAGGCTTGAATCTATTTGTTAACCAGTTCTTGCAGAATGGCTGCAAAATCCTCTTCGACCTTGAAAAACCCTGAGTTTGGGATTTCAGCCGAAGCTATCTGTAACAAGATTGGGGGATATGCAGGTGGGATAGCAGTCCATGTGAAAGCTTGCACTGTTCGGAGCCTGATGATAAGATCATTTCACCAAGAAAAAGAAGTCACTGATATCTGATATCTTCATTGGCATGTTAAGCAACAAGGGAGAACATCAGCCCATAAAGGTGATTAACCTTCCCTGCTCCCCAAGGACTGACTGCTCACATGCAAGGTCAAAGGCAGATGGTGGCACAGCCTGAGAAATCTGACCCTGTCACCACTTGAACTCTCTATGTTAGATAAATGTACGTTTGGGAATTCAATGTTTTTTATTCTTCACTGAAGCATACATGCTGTTCATGATCCCAGGCAACAGGCTCTAGGTGGCCCTGTTTGAGCAAGGTGGTTGGACTGGATGATTTCCAGAGGTTCCTTTCAACCTTAGCTCTTCTGTGGTTATACTCGTAAACCATACAAGCTCCTTATCAATTTTTTCCCTGAACTGAGGGGATTTTGATTCAATGCCTAACAACAGTTTCTTCCAGCATCAGCCTGGTATTATACCACCCTGTACTTACATGCTGAAAATGTGCACAGTGGGTAAGTGTCATGTTGCTTATGGCACTGTGACTTTTACTGTGTGACAAATACAATGCAACAGGAAAGACTGCAAACTACATAGTGCTTATCAGCTTAACAAGCTAAAATGTATTTGATGAAATTCTTTTTGTTTTTTATCTATTCTTGTTCATTTACAAAATGCAATCATTTGCAATTGGCCTGCCTGTTGTTAGCTCAGGTTGGTTCTGCTGAGTATTGAACTCAAATAATTTGAGAGTGTTATTCAATATGATGCCTGGTTTATTAGTTTCATTTTAATGTTTTGGATGTCTTCATAGAGAGCTTTGTCTTGGTGGCCATTATAGGGGAAGATCAGTTTTCAAACAACCTGCAGTGCTGCAAGCTACATTTTCTGAGAAAAAGACAGAAAAACCATTTAGGAAAATATATAGCTTGTCAATCTGTGCTTTTTCTAGCCTATGATGTGAAGGGTCTTTCAAAGACTGAACACATTATGTATCAGTTGGTATAAACAGGTCATGTTACATGCCATGAATTTTAGATTGTGTGTCATTTTCATTTATTTTTCTGTATTTTGAATGCATCCCTGAAGTTTAAGCATGAAAAAATCTAGTTGAAAAAGCCTAGTGGATTTATCACCCAGCAGGTATTTGGTGACAGCTCTTGCCACAGGGATTATAGCTCTTCTCTTGTCACTTTCTCCTTCAGCACAGGCTACACAGCCTGGGAATTTAAAATGCTGGCTAATAAGGAATTAGAGGCGTGTAATTTTTAGAACTCATATATTGTCAGGAGAAAAAATAATAGTAGATTTGCTCTGTCATTCACACCAGGCTGATCTAAATTAACTGGAGAGACTGCTGTGAAGGACACTTCAGTTAAAAACTCTTATTTTCATGTCAGCCATGTGGCATTTCCTGGTCAACCTCTTTGCTTCCCATGAGGAATGACAAGGCAAATTCAGTTCTAAAGGTGGCTGAGAGAATATTTGATTGCTTTTTGGACTGCAGTCTAAGATGCACCACGAGGTGTGGTCTGTATATGGACTGCTGTGCTTGCTAAGTGTGGGCTTTAAGCTCTCTCTATGCAGAGCTGCTTTGCATTAAGGACTGCAGATTTTGGTGTTCATGGCTCTAGTTGATCTTAAAATGGTCTGGGACATGCATCTTGCCAAACAGCGAAGGAGACAGCAAAAAGAGACAGCTCTGGCCAGAGTTACACAGAGTGAGTACAGCCGTTTTTACCCACACAGCTGTGAAATCAGCTGTTCACATTTCCTGGATGCAGAAGGGAGATGTATACTAACTGTGCTTCTGCTTTTGAAAAGAGTCTAATGTCTAAGGTGCTATTTCTTGTGTGTTTTCCCAGCACTCTCTTTAGAGGACTGATGGTAAAAGTTATGAAGAGGTTTAGGTGTAGTAAGAGTTAAAATGGATAAAAGCATGAAGGTGTTATTTTAAAAGTGCTCATCTTCCACACTGGTAAAGAAGAGTCTTTTTAGCAAAGGAGCAAAAAAAAGGTCTAGTAGCAGTGGCAAAGGGCGAACTTCTTTGACCTTGAATTCATACATCATCCTTAATACCATGATTAAAACAAGTAGGATAAATAACTCCATGCCCTTTGGACACAGAATGCTGTGCACAGTGGGTACTTTCCAGCAATGCAGATATTCTGTCCAATCTCCTCAGAGACATAGAGACTTTGGGCTGATCTCAAACCCTCTTATAAACACAGTTGAAACTCCTTCTTTGGTATTCAGCTATTTTAGCTGACATTTGTACTAATTTATCTTTTTTAAAGTCTGTTCAGCTGGACTGCTGCCTACATCTGGAGTGAGGAAAGGAGTTACACAGGAGTGCTCTGAACAGTCAGATAAGCAAGCCCAGTCACAGAAAGCAGAACCCCTTTGACAACTTCAGCATTTTCAAGCACTTATTACTGGCAGTGACAATCACTTCTAATGTGCTCCCTGCCCATAGGTATTGACGTGTTTGTTCTGATTCTCAGTCTTTGTTTAGGGCTTATTACTGTGATCACTTTTTCTGTTGTAGGTTTGCACATCAGCAGTTTAATTACAAAGACAGTCCTCTCCTAAATGTCAGCATGCTATATTTTTGCTGTCCCTGTAGCTGTTACTGCCTTTGTACTGATTCACGGACACGGTTTTATGCAGTAGACCTTGCTATCAACCTTGATGTCAATATTATTTGTCCTTCTCTCTTAAAATAGGAAAGAAAAATAAAACGACCTCCTGCTTTTCCTGTGATACAAAAATGTTTGTGTCACGTTTATGTATGCAGACTTACAGTTGTGTGTGAGGAAGATATATATTCATGAAAATGGGGGACATTTATTTTGATGAATGGCTGTATGTTGCTTAGTGACACACCAGGTCGTACTAAATTGTCACTAAGCAACTAGATGTGATCTGACAACATTATGAATCCTTTTTCACGTGTTTACTGATTTCTTAGAAGTGTAAGTATTTTTTTGCACTGATCACTATTAATTAAGTGTGAAATTCTGTTTAATGCTTTTATTTTCACTGGTTCTTGTGGTTGTTAGCTAGAGTCTCTTGAGTTTGTCATCATCGTTCTCATCTCGTCTCAGATATCCCAGAAGGAAACACTCTCCATTGCTTCAAATGTGTATTACAGCTAAGTGCAAATAAAAATGCTGTCTTTTTTATTATGTTAGGTTTTGTGCCCTTCTAGCTTGTATCACTTACATTAAGCAGTGACAGCCATTCACTGTGTCAATTCACTTACCAAATTACAAAGGTATTTTTAGCTTGGGTCATGGTTTATTGGGTAGAAATCACTGTGCTTGCATATGATCCAGACTGAAAAGGAGCTAGTGAACCACTAGATGATGCAGGTAGTTAAACAAGTTACTCCTGTTATCCACTTGGCCATTCTTTTGAGCCACTCCTTCTCAAAAATTAGAATACATTTTCCTCTTCATACAAGCAACAGGACGTACTTTTTGGAGTGCATGGTTGACTAGAGTGCTACTCAGCCTTTCTGGTGTCCTCCTGCAGAAACATCTTGTGACTCACAGGAGAGATACGCCATTGTATAGCCATCAGTAGGCTTGAAACCTTTTCAAAATGTGAATTATTTGATAGGAAAGCTAATATAGCTCTAACTTACTCAGAAATTTCCATTTGTCTGCTTCTGCCTTCCTCTGTGCTGTCCTGAACATCAGGATGACAGCAGTGCTGTTGTTCTGTGATGGAGGGAGACCTGCATGGGGACACTTACGGAGCCCCCTTGACTTTTTATCTTATGTGATAGGGAGAAGTTGAGAAACAAAAATGAATGTTTCATGTTTGGGGTCCTCTTAGGTCACTTGGCAAGAATACACTTGCTCTTAACTGAGGCTAAGAATAAGGTAAATATTAATTCCAGGTGGCATGCTGATGAACCATTCATAGAATAGGGATGTGGTTAAAAATAGAATTGCTGCCTTCCAGTAAAGAAAAAAAAAAAAGAAGAGATTAATAACAGTTTTGAAGGGCAGGAGTAACCATTAACTAAGCTGGCACCCTCCCAACCTTTCCTTTCACAATTTCAGTGTAGTGCAGTCTTGGTTCTGGTCAGGCTTTCTGAGCATTATTGGAGCATAAATGTCACTTAAATCAGTAAAAAATCATGCCACTTCTGCCTGCTTAAAAGGAGAATCTGCCGTCCTAAAAGAAAACAGAAAAAAAATCACTTGAAACCAGGGCAATTTCATGTATCTTTCAAATGTGCAAGCACTGGAATTGCCCTCAAATGGTGCCATCTGTGTGGGTGATAGGCAGTATTAGTAGCTGCCAACATGATTTCAGTGCTGTGGTCTATACAGCTCATCTTGAATACTCATGTGGGCTGCTGTGTGAAGCTGGTCCAGATAAAGTGAGCCTGCTGTGCCTTTGTCACATCTCCCCCTCCTTCCTGCATCTGGGTCCTCTGTTCCTGGCTGTGAAGGTGGCAACTATCTTGAATGTAATTTCGGGGGAAGTGGGTGGAGCAGCAAGGACCAGGCAGGGAATGCCATCAACTCCAATGGATGGAAAACCTGTCCTGCAGCCTCATTGACTCCGGTCTGAAAAGGTTAATAATTATAAGAGAGTTGGTGTCATATCATGCAGGGAACAGTGTTGTTGAATGCGTCAAAGAGCACAGTGTGGCAGCACTTTCCACTTGGTCCCAGGGCAGTCATTCCTTCTGCGTCGTCCCTCACCCCTGCAACAACATTTCAGGAGAGCTCATTAGGATTTGACTTGCTCAGTGAAGCACAAGCAAACAGCTTCTTGTGGGGAGGCACCTCGTTTTATGCATCCCCCTCCCTGAAAAAAACACCATCGATACAGAATTGCTTGTTGGGTCTTGTGTCCTTTACAAGATCATGTTAACTGTACCCTACCTCTCTGAAGAAAAAAAAGAAAAGAAAAATGTATTCAGTACATAAACCTTGCTATGCAAAGTGCTGTAAATCTGAGGGTACCTGTCTCTCCTCATGGATCAGTGGGGAACTCTAGTGCAAGAATGCTTGACTTGTCATACCCTCTCCTTTCTGCTTTACCCACCTTCTCTTCTTTTTAAACAATGAAAAGTGAAATCCTGATTAATTTTAAAACTCATGCTTTAAAATATCTCCTTAGACAGGCACTGTTAGGCTCCATTTACCAAAGCCCTATATTGCATACTTATCCCTTGGCAATTTAGCCCAGTGATTTCAAAAGTCTTCAAGGAAGTATAAACTCTTGTAATTTAAATGGTGTCAAATGATGCAATTTATATGTGGTAGGAAGTTCTAAATTGTTCTGTCATGGATTCATTTATACATCCTTTTTTAGAGTTCAGAATATACATCTCGGGGAGGGAGGGGGGGTATCCAGACTATACTCTTTTAATAGCTCAGAAAAGATTGTATTGGACTGGTAGGGATTGTATTGGATGGGATTGGACTAGACTAAACTGGACTGGATGCGATTGGATTGGATTGGATGAGATTGAGAGTACACATACGTCTTAAAATAGTAGAATTTGTTCTAGAAAAGGAACAGAAATGCAGAAGCATCTGTGTCATCTGTAATCCCGTTCAGTAGATGTGTCACCAATGGAGAATACTTCCAGGTCATGACACACCAATACCGCACTTGGGAAGTGCAAAGAAAATTCTGGGTGCAATTTTGGTTCCTGAGGCTTGCTGTCTACATTGATAATATTAAATCAGTGTCAGGCTGCAGACTCCAGAATCTGTAATTACCCATCCTGCTGAGCACACTCATTACCTTTTGTCCAGGGCTGACTTGCACTGTCTTATCCAGGTCCAGACTTAGTGTGGGCTGGGAATGATTCCCAGAAGGCTACCTGTCTGACACACCATCACTGAGGCCAAGGGAGTTGTAGGGTGTCTGTGGTCTGTGCCAGGGCCAAGGAAAAGTCCCATAAACGTTTAATTTGCTGGAATGGATGCAGTTATGGTGTTGGAAGCACAGCTGGTTTCTTGGAATAATTTGCAGATTTGATGTAATCACTGCTGTAGTTAACATTGGTTGCAAACACCTTTGCATTTTCTGTGTTATACACGGAAAATGGCTGTCACCATCCATCTCTCAAGAGGGAGCAACATTGATGAACCGATTGGGCCAGATGCAACAACAGCTGTCATGAAAGACAAGCACTCTGCCAAGCTCCTTCTTGGACTTGATGGGAGAAGTTGTTTCTAGAAGACTCTCCAGCACAGGTGTACACAAGGGATTTCATTTCTTTTTGGACTGCTGTGCAGGTTTTAATAAAATGTTCCTCCTTCAAACAGCTTTCTGGCCAGGGGCACAAGTTTCTACCATATTCTAAAAAGGATCAGTCAGTGGAGTTTTATCACTTCTCCTGGGGTTTTGTACTGAAGAGCATTGAAAAACATTTAGGATGTAACCGCAGAAAAGAAGGAGTTGGTCTATTTGGTTCAGTAGCAGAGAGAACTGCATGAATCCTGCTGTGTGTAGTCCAGAATAGGCTGGTGCCTCTGTCTAAATTCACCCTGGAGCAAAGATTTTCCTCTGTCCAAACAACTTCAACCCTGGAGAGAGGTGGAAGAAATTGGTCCGATCAGCAAAAGACCATTACTTGATGAATAAGGCAATAGTGGTTGCAATGTTTAAACTGTTTTAGCTGTCACCTCTTCATGAACTGGATGTGTTGGTCAGTCAACAACAGCTGTGTGCTGCCTATGGGCACTTCTTGCCCAGGTGTGAAAGAAACTCCCTCTGGGATTGTTAATTTGCAAAAGGTTTTCTGTGAAATACATCACTGTGAATGACACATAGGGATTTTGAGGAAAGTGTATGTATTTTAATCCAATGTTTGCATTGTATTTTTGTGAGTTCAAAACCCTTTTACACCTTTAGTGTCACAGCTTTTTCTTGAGGTTGTTAGCCTTTATCCTGGAGGAACAAGCCAATCAAGAGTCACGCTGAAGTCCCAAAGCTTTCTGTCCGGTGCTCAAATCTTTGTGAAAGCTAAATTGCCTCTCAGATGTATCACCTTACTGTTACAATTGGCACGAAGTACATTTTCATTTAATTTCTAAGAACTAATAGCTAATGGAGATTAATTGGATAAGGCAGAAGCAATTAATTGAAACGTCCAAGAATTCAGACATCTCTTAGAGCAAGGATGTCATTTGTAGCTGATAACATTTTGTGAAATTGCAATTATGGTAAAACAAAGTTATACAAATTGAAAAATACATTCTTCTTGGAACAGCAAATAATTTTTTTAATCCACACAGCTGTAAAATGACTTTATGGTGTAACCACTCAGGAGGGATGACTTCCCATCTCTTGTGTGTGTCAACAACAACAATCCACAGCCACATGCACTCTGATCTTCAGTGGTAATTGCTATTTATGTCAAGCCCAGAGCTGTTTTTGCTGCAGCATTAAGTTTCCCAGGCTGTGCCCAACAAGCTGCCAAGGGTGGAAAGGTCTCAAAGACTGAGAGGGCTCTGTCTCCACACCTAGACTGTAATAAAGAATGTGGTGGGGGAATAGTGCTGAGAGATGGACATGCTCCATGTCCTTCCCTATGCACCAAACCTGCTTATGAAGAAATCCAGTGCTTTGGTCTGGGAAGCTGCAGCACTGCCTGTAATGTCCATATCTGTAATGCGTCTTCCAGCAGTGTCCCAAAGGAGAGGCTCTAGCACAGCAAATAAATGGGGACTAGAGTTAAAATCATGTCTTACATGAACTACTGGAAACACGAATCATCTCAAACACAGAATGGGAGAAGGCAGTTTACTCATGCAAGAACAGCTCATGCTTTAAGACAATTTTCAAGATCTGACAGTGATTGATTTTCCCAATATTGGACAGAGGAGCCCTCTGTTGATGGGTCTGAAAGGCCTGACAAAAGGAGCAAGGGAGATTCTTCTCCCAGGTGCATGCCTTTTGCTAGGAATGATTTGCTCTCTGTCACCTTTGAATGCTCATTTTTTACCCTATTGTATGAAAATTTAGTTCTTGTAGTTCTGAAAGGGTATGAATCTGGTATGACAAAGGGAAGGGGAAAGTGGTTAAGGAAGTCTCTTCAGCAACTTGTATCTCCCACACATGGTCAGAAACTTCTTGCTGTGCTGTACTGAGAGCTGTGAATTCCCATTGCTGCATTGTGGAAGGAGAAATTAGGAGTTCATGGTTCTTCTCTCCCTTAGCCTCAATATCAGATGGAACTGCTCTCTTCTTAGATTGCATGGAGCTAACTGATGTCTGTGGCAATGCCATGTATAGGCTATTTATTCCTAGAGGATAGTGGGAAAAAAAGCCTACTGTATATTAAGAACTGTTGACTTTCCAGATTTTTTAACATATATTAACATAATTTTTCTTGCAACTGCATGTATGATTTTTTAAGTATGTGAATGAATCTCAAAACTCCAAAGTATATATTGTCATTTGTAATCTAAAACTAAATACTGTAAAATGTGATATTTTTGTATTTCTTCACAAATAAAAGTCATTATATCTATTTTCTGTTTAAAAAACAGATAAAAAGTAATACAAAGCCCCAAGATTTCATCACACTGTTTGCTTTATAAGTAGTGCAATATTGGTAGTCAAACTATGCTCTACACAGCAAGCATCCACACATCTCTCTTAAAGAAAGGGTCTTAGTATCGTGTTGGGTTTTTGAACAGGGTGGGAAGGGCTCACTCATTTTCTGTGCCTACCTTCTTATCCAGCTTGTTTACTGATAACTGCCTTATGATTTGGTTGAGGTTAGAGAACACTTCAAATGTTTTCTGTTTTCCCAGAATTTAGCCCCAAGTTGACTGGAAGTCTCAGTACAGTGGAATGAGGATTTCTTGCCCATCTCCTTGCAGATGATGTTTGGCAGCACACACCAAGAACAGCCTTGTCATTTATGTCCTTGGCATTTTTGATTTCAGTCTTAGCTTTGAAACAGAACTGAAATACTATAGAAATATAAAAAGTTAGTAAGGCTTTTTTCCCTTCTCTGCTGGGTGAAAAGGCTGTCTCCCAGTTTGAGCACACACAGCCTAGTAATCTCCTCTGAGGTCTAAAGTGGGTCTTGGGAGTTCAGGAGACTCCTGTGTTCTTTGTGAAGTCCTCTAAACACCTCAGGTTACATCATGGTAAAGTGTGTGGTGAAACTCAGACTACTCTCCATAGGTCCACAAAGAAAATGTAGATTTCCAAACTTGCTGAGAAAGTACGAGCTCATGGCAATGGCAGTGCTCTCCAGTGTGGCAGTGTTGAGTTTTCTCCTCTTTTAGTAGGGACTTCATGTGAAAACACAGACAATTGCTGGTGTAATTTATCATTGGTAGCAAATTTATGCTTCCAGTACCGAAAAGGGATCTACAGAAAAACTGGAGAAGGACTTTTCACAAGGGCATTTAGTGATAGGACAAGAAGTAATGGCTTTAAACTGAAAGAGGGTAGGTTTAGATGAGATACCAGGAAGAAATTCCTTATTCAGAGGGTGATGAGACACAGGAAAAAGTTGTCCAGAGAAGTCATGGATGCTCTATCCCTGGAAATATTCAAGGACAGTCTGGATGGGGCTTTAAGCCATCTGGTCTGGTGGAAGGTGTTCCTGCCCACGGTGGGAGGGTTAGAACTGGATATCTCTAAGGTTCCTTCCAACCCAAGCCATTCCATGATTCTATGAATTTCTGTAGATTTCGTAAGCTATAGCAACCCACATGCAAAATAGGACAAAATAGTACTACTTTTCTTGTAGCCTTTGTTATACTGATTTAAATTTAAAGCCTTCAGAGCTGGGACCATCTTTGTGATTTGTGTGCACATGGACTAGGGCTTACAGTCTCATCTGGATTGCAGAGACATTGCTGTGCCACAAATGTTTAGCAGTTATTGACAATAATTATTCCTTCATTGAGATGCACTGAAACATGGCAAAGACTGTTTTGGGAAAGAAAAGCTTGCTATCAGTTGGCTGAATTCTTTGTATTGGCCTGCATGACAATGCAAAGTGGAATTATTTTGCTTTACATGATTGTTCTTGTAACTAAGGAAACTTCAGAACAGCTGTTGACTTATTGTTAATTTGTTTGCTGGTTAAATTTTCTAGAAGAAACAAAGAAAATAAGTTTGGGGAAACCAGAAGATCAAACTGGGCATATTAATTATTTATCTCTCTTTTCTTTATAACTGAGATACCCTGCATGCCTCAGCAAATTATTCTTGAAGCATCTGAAGTATCAACATAAAAAGCTTTAATTGAAAATACATCTCCTGAGAATTTCAGTTCTTTAGCTGAGGGCTCAGACCTCCAAGATTTTCATACATATTGCTGAGGGTTAGTGCACTGGGGCATGCAATCTTCAGCAGTGGATGATGCAAGTAATTATTATAAAAAGTACTCGGTTGTCAGATTCCCCTCCCCACTGAGCTTGGTAAAGCACCAAAGCAGATATGTTCTTGTCCCAAAGAGCCTTCTGATTATTAGCATGAAATATGGGGAGAGAAAGAGATGCCAAAGCTGAGCAGAGCAATGAGGGTAATTTTTTTATGATAGTCCTCACAGGGTCTTCATTCTCAAATATTTTCCAGTTTTGCTTTATTCTTAACTCTTGGGTTTTCTTAAAGAAGTGAGTTATGAAATTGTACCAGCTTTCTCTCAGTATGCCTGCCTAAAGTATATCAAAGATACCATGTTTCTGAAAGTTTCAGAACTGAGAAAGTCCGAGAAGAGCAGAGGTCTAGTTTTTGTCCCATGTGAAAAGAAAGGCAGGAACAAGAGAGAAAACATCAGTACGCAGCTCTTGGGAAATTTACCATAAAAACATAACTTGGAAAAGCTATGCATATTTGGACTGGGTTTTTCAAAAGCGCTCAACAATACCTTTGGACATGGAAATATGAAAACTCTTATTTTTTAATAACTAAAAACTCACTGGCCTATTTTTTGTCTTATTTTATTTTATTTTGCTTTGTTTTATTTTATCTCATAAAAAGTTTGTATCCAATATGGAGTAAAATTTTAAGGGCTGAGCTCTGAAATTTTCAACAGGGTTCCCAGCACGAACCGCTGGGTTCAAACACTGTTGAAAACCCAGCTGTTCCAGAAAACCACATAGACACTGTTCTGCTCTGAAAAATCACTAAGATGACCAGGTGTCCTCATTCATCTGGAATGTAGATCCTCACCCTGGCAACGTGAGTCAAGAAGGATATGGATATTTGTAACACCCAGCTCTCACTGGACACTTTTTATCCACAGACCTTGGAGCACTTTACAAATGATTTTTTTTGTCAGCTCCTTTGTTTCTTTTTCATAGAAACGCAGAGAAGTGACAGAGTTCTCTAGGGCCAGATGTGGGAATAGAGCCCGTACTCCCTCAACACCCCTGCCTTGAGCTGCTCACCTGACTTCTATGCTCTCTGAGCAATACCATATCTATTTCAGCCCAGTTAATATCAACTGGCTATTCCAATTTTTTAAAATGAGTGTAGCTCAACTTCCCATTGCAGATCAGTACTGGATCACAAATGATATCCCACTGCAAAATGGGTAACATTGTTAGTGTGTCAAAAAGGAGCGTTTTCTCAGAAACCAAAAAAGCAAGCTGGACAGAGCTTATTAGAAGGCAACACCAACACAAAAGCCAAAGCTCTGATCCAAAGGAGCTGGTCGCTCATGATTATGGTAAATATCCCAATATAATTCCAGCTCTATAAGGGTATGAGATGTTGATGACAACAGTGAAGGTTAGAAGGGTTGCATTTAAGGGACAAGACTATGCATGATTTTCTTTCCAGTTCTCTTTTTAACTTGTAGTGTGAACATGAACCAGCATTTTAACCTTCCTATATCTTTATTTTCACACTGACAAAATGTGAATAATATTTCCCAAGTTTTAAGCTCTTTGAAATCCTTCCATTGTAAAGCATCAGAGATCAGTATTTGTGTTTGTTGTTTGGTTATATTTTTCCACAACAATCCATAGAGAAGCAGTGGGTAATGCAAGGCAGTTAATTATCTTAAATATGTAGCTCATAAATATCTAGAACCAAATAATAAAAGAGAGATTCAGATTTATTGGAGACCAATGGAACATGCTGCAGTTTTATATTTGATGTATTTATTTTAAAAGAAATGTGCTGGTTTAATTTGTGTGTATGAAGTATGCCTGACATTTTCTGTTGATTTTAAACTGTATGATATGAAGGAACACTATTTCTCTTTCTGCTATTTTTGAGACTTCATTTTTCCAGTTTTAGATGTGATCACCTGGGAAACACTGAAGCTGTTTGCTAGAACCATTTTGTTTAGCTGCTCTTATAAAACTCCTATCAGTTTTTGTCTATTACTCAAATGTCATTGAAATCTATGAGCTTTAAAAGGCATTGAGACGAAAAAGAAATACTATATAATAACAAATGCAACAACAAAGCACAAAGTGGAAACAGTAGAGATACATTGCATACTCTTTGTAATAACATGCCATAGACTAATGGCTTAATATCCTGAGGGTGAGCTGAAGTTCAACATTTTGAAGATAACTTATCATTTTCTGTAATTTTTTCAAAGTAAAATCTTAAAAAGGTATCTAGCAGGCTTATCAAAAAGTGACTTGAAAATGAGATATCTATAAAGTTCCTTTTGCGTGGTAGTCAGTGAACCAGGACAAGTCTAAGAAGACAAGTCTAAGACCTGTACACAAAGTTTGTACAAAGTGTGTTAAGCTTCAGTGATTACTGGGACTCTGAACCACTGTCATCTCATTAATTGTTAACTTGGATAAATACACTTCAGGATAACTCAATTTTTTTTTTTTTTTTTTTTTTAATGCTTACAGTGGCCTCTTGGACACGTCCTAAATATTAAAATTCGTATGTGGTGTGTAGGGATGTATGGTGGGATCCTTCAGAATAGTCCCAGCCATGACTGAAGGACTGTCTGGTTTGCTTTGGAGGCTGTGCACTTCAAGATCACTTTGAGAGTCCCTTGGCTGAGAACAGTATCTGCCTTGTAGAGCGCATGATGCCACATATGGACAGTCTGTTCTCAGTGCCATCACTGCAAATTTTGCACTGATTTGGACGGATGTAGGACTGAGGTCCTCAATGTTCTCAGACAATACTTTGAGCAACAAATGCTTTTGAATCCGTGCCTTGTGAGCGCTTTTACTTCTACAAAATATGCAAGTTCATTTGACTGTTTTTTGCATGATCTAAGAGTGAAAATGAATGAACTCTTTGAAGCTCTGTCTTGTTTTCTCTCCTGGGTGAACTGGAAGGCTCTTGCTGGGACTGGGATGATAGCTGGTACCTTGCCCAGAACTCTGGGACAAAGGAAGGAGATGCTAACATATGGCCAGGGACATTTCCTTGGAAGTGGGGAACAGCTTGCCGTGTGCAAAAACATATAATCCTGGTCTGAAGCATTTTGACATAAAACTTTCCGTGCTTGAACTATACAGAAATTGCATGTGCATATGCAATAATTTTTACAGCAGGTACACTAAAAGGGGAATGATAGATTCATCTTGTGATACATTATAAAACACTAAGTTAAGAAATCTATAAAGGCCTAATAAGGTAGAAAAAAATGTCAATTTATATATATAGGGTATCAGGGTGAAGAGTATTCTAGATGGTCCCCTCCAGTGTTAAAATCTGAAGTTTAACCACTCAAAAACCCCATTATGATTTAGAAACTGTTCTTTTTTTAGAAACTAAATTTTTCTTGGTCCATCCAGAATATGTATGGAATTTCTTTGTATGTGGATGAACTCTCTTGTGTATCTTGTTTTCCATTACTCAATCACCATCTACAAGCTTCTTTATTGGAAACTTTCTTGTAATCAGTAATAGAATAGTTAATAATTATTGTCTGTTACTTGTTATGTAAGTTTTCCCCTTGCTTTCTTTTATTCTGATGTAGCAAATATTGTTCCACTAGGAGATACAATGTGACTGTGAACAACTTTTTTTTTTTCATTTCTAACATTATTAGTATTGATTTACTAATTGTATACTGAATTTCATCCAGTGAATTTATTACCATGGTGATTCTTGTTTGTTCATGTTAAGAAGCGTATTTCTTTTCAAGTTCAGCAGAGTAAAAAGACATGAAAAAACATTCTGATTGAAACCAGTTAGGGGAAAAAAATAAATAGAAAAATATGTATAGTACTGAAAAATATTTAAAGACTCAAGTATTTGAAAACAAACAATGGAAAGACAATATGAATATACTACGAAAGCCCGATTTTTAAACCTGTATTGCATGAAAATGCAATAATCCTGAGTGGATATTAGTGGAATGATCATACATGTAGAGAAGCATGTATGTGTAATACTTCTGTTAGCAGCCTCTTTGGCCTGCCTTGCATTGCCGCTTCTAAAAAACAGCTGAACGACAAGTCTCTAAATCAAAAGAGAATCCTCAACAGCTCAGGGGCCTCATATTAAATGGAAAATGGCCAGAGGTCACTGTGAGATTGACAGCTCTGAAGCAGCCTGCACAGGTGAAGTGTCTCAATTAGCTGTGCTTTGAAGCTCAAGATTGTCCAAATAATGTCATATCCCTCATGTGAGGGATGCTTCTTTTCTCTTCAATATGTAGTCATTTTAATTTCAGTTATCTAGGGTTTGCATGCGAAAATAAGACATCTCCTTAGCTTTCAGAGTTTTTCCAGCGTTACATTCCCCTACTGTCCAGTTAGATCATGCTGGATGCGCACTGGGGCAATTTCCACCTGCTGCTGGGCAGAATGTAAGAAGAGAGAACTAAGGCATTATAAATTTTCTGATTTCTTCTCAGACATCAAAACACCAGATGAGAACTAGGGTCTTAAATTTAATAACTATCTGCCCAAGATGTCAAAGTTACCTGAGGGCCTTAAAATGTGTTTTTCTGGTCTTGATGGTTGCTCACCAGCTCTTTTAGAAAGAATTGCTTTTGAATCTTATGCTTGCAAGAGACTATATCTTTACACTGTCCAGATGGGGTTTGTCTTCTTGTCCTTGCTGATCACCGTTGCTTTTCCCTTAAGCTTCAGGAGACACAAGCTGAAAGTCTCATCATGCTAAGCCATCATTGGTTCTGTATGAAACTCAAGTTTATCAGAACTTGCAGGCCAATTTTCAAAAGCATTCAACATGATGAGATGGAACAAAATTCAAAAGCATTACAAAAACAGTCATGAAAGTGTCAACGAAAGTAATAACAGGAAGATGTTTCAACTAATGTTGCAATTTCTGGTATGGAGACGTTCTATTTTTCTCATCTCAGTCATCTTTCCGAATAGTTAATCAGGAGATGGAAGGACATACACACAGCCTAGTTTCGAACATTTACCTCTCTAATATCCTCATCCCAGTGATACTGAGCATTTTTTCTGCTTTCTGTGCAACAGATTTTCCAGCTCAAATCATAAAGAAATGGCAATTAGGCATCACTATTGTATTTTCTCTTCTCCCACTCTTGGACACCAGCACAGAGTATGCAAAACAAAGAAAGAAAAGTGGGAATTGTCTTGCTAGTAATGGAGCAGGCAGGTGGTACCCACACTTTCAGTTCCTAATGTGTATGGGTGAAGGGGAAAGGCTGTAATCATCCAAGTCAGAATAAAGTGCCTTTGCACAAACCAATCTCTGAAACCCATGGTTGCCTGGCAA
Organism: Grallaria varia; assembly: GCA_013396735.1. Classification (NCBI taxonomy): domain Eukaryota; kingdom Metazoa; phylum Chordata; class Aves; order Passeriformes; family Formicariidae; genus Grallaria; species Grallaria varia. The sequence goes on from VWZG01009480.1 coordinate 1,096,077, forward strand.
TGTTTTTAAGCTTTTGATACTGCTAATTTGTTACGTATTTTTCACACAGTACCATTCTTGGATAATTACTGTAGTTGGTGCCATAGAAAGCAATCTTTAAATTGTATGTATTAGGTGGTTTTGCTGATGAGATTTCCTGCTAATAATCTTCTTATTGTCCTGTGATGATTCCAAGCAATTTTTTACAGACCATGAACATGAGCTGGAAGCCTGGGAGTTATTCGATCAGAGTTCTGATTTTGGCAACAGTGAAATATATTGCATGATGTTATGTGAATGGCAAAAATCCACTGTGTTCCCATGTCAGGGGCTGTTCAGTGGAGAAATGGCAAGAAATGATGCTTACCTCAAGCAGATGCTGTTAGACTGTATTACCGTAAAGGATGGCAAAGTTCCTGCAGTCAAGCTGTGAGCATATGCAGATGGTTATCTAGACAATGTATTAGTTTTCCTACAGAAGATACTGAGAGTCTTGCTTTAGCAGATAGTTGTCACCTGAGCTATTGTTGCTTTGAATTTTTCCACCTGCCAAATGGTACTATGGCTGACACACATACTTTTAAAAATAAACTTTATTTTTCACTTGTTTTTTTTTCTTGTCTTATGCTTCCACCTCATTTTACTTTCCATTTTGCCATCCAAATCTCATCCCCTCATATCTCCTTTTTAGCTTTTCTCACATCTCTGTTTTTTCTCATTGTCTCTTCCTGCTTTATATTGTTTGCTTTCTCTTTTTCTTCACAGTATTTTGTCATCTCTTCCTTTCTTGTCTTTCACCTTCTGTCTTTTTTTGTACCACTAAATTCTCTCCTCTTCTTCCTTTCTACTCAGCATGTTAATAAAACATTTGACCATTCAAATGTTTTCTGTCTCTGCTCTTCAGGCTTCTGAATTATTGCTATAGTTCTACCAAAACTTAATTACCACATCAAAGAGGAGCTGTCCTCATTTAGGCAGGATTTCAGCCTTTCCAGAATTTTTTTTTTTAAACATGTTTGACCTAATTAGAAGCCCCATTTAAAATTCTACCTCTACAGAAGCAAGGAGGAAATTGTACAAGTTGTTGCCAGGATATTGAACATATCTTACATAGAATTTGAGAAATATGAAAATGTCTGAAGTTTTATTGAAAACATGTCTTTTATAAAAAACTTACAAGTGAGTTGTAGGTGTTGAAATAATACTGATGGTTAGATATAATAACACATTCTTTCTCTATTGAGTAAATATGTATATTTTAATATAATAAGCAATAATCAACTGTCAGGACCTGCAACCCCTACACTTTATGACAGTGGTCATTATTCTATTATATATTTGCAGCAAACCCACTTTTTTTCATCACATGCTTTTCATGGCTTCCTTGTTCCTCTTGAGGTAAATTGGCTTTCCATAGAGCCCTCATGAGACCTATATATACTAAGCTGGTGAGTGCTATGATTTCTCTTCTGGAAGTATAAATTGTTACATTCTCCAACTACAAAGTCTTTGCATATAAGCTTATGCTATAACTGCTTGTTATTTTAGCTCTGAATCAGTACAAGTCCTTCCCATCCCTGAATGAGATGGTGAGTCTACCGTTATTAAATCTGTTAAAACTGAGTTGGCAGTAAAATGAAACATCTTAACAATCACACTGATTAATAAATCAGAAGACATTTTACTTAACAAAACAGCAAAGTCAAAACTGCCTGGGAACTGTAATCAAGAGTACATGTCCTTCTGAAATGCACAGGGATACTCAGGCTGACAGTTGTAGATTGTTTAGCACATATTAAAATTTCTTCTGCAGGCAGGATATTCTGTGCTATGTGTCACGTAAGAGACCAGCACACTGAGATTTCCTTGACCTTAGAAACTATAGGCAGCAACTTCTACTGTCTTAGTTCTGCTGACTTGGATGAAGTTAAATGAGCAGATAATTTATTACTGCATCAAGTTTCCTTAATCCCTAGGATAAATAAGACAGGCTGCAGTGAGAGTGAAGCGCTGTACCTCTTCTCTTCCTCTGCAGCTGAGCTCTACAGGGCAGTAAGGATCTTGCCTTGCATAGTTGCAAGCCTCTGAGATAATGACTTATAAGCCTGATATTTTTCAGACCTGTTGTAGTCTCTGCCTAGGATTCATTCATCTCTGCTGTGAGAAAAAAGTTAAAGGGTTGGGTTTAAAATTTTTTTAAAAAAATGAACTGCTTTATATCTGGAATGGCTGGGAACCAAAGGTTGAGTGTGGAAGAAAATGAGAACCAACTGAATAATGTTCTAACTCGTGAACTCTAACTTTGAGTAGACTATGTTAGGGTATGTTGTCTATCACAGTTTGCACAGGTACAATAGCTGTTTAATAAAGAATGCTCTAAGAAGGTCATATTCAGAAGAAAGGCAGCGTGCTGTGCATGTGTTTGTAGCTAATTTAGTTGCATAGCAAATACTACTCTGAAGAGATGGAGATTATAAAGTTACAATGCATATTACTTTCAGTGGTCACGGTAGGATCCCTGCATCTTCCAAAGTGCCAAATCAATAAATCAGAGATTGAATAAGCCTCACGGAAGATGTTTCTTGGCTCTGGTGCATTTTCTCATGAAGTCCTTGGGCATCTGTTTACTGCCTCCAGCTTGAGGGGGAGCAGATCACTAATATAAAACAGCACTTTCATGCCAAATAGCCTGAAGCCAAATGGCTCTAGATTATATATGGATTATGAATTTCCTAGCAGAGTGCTGATTTCTTGAATGGTAAAACCTGACAGAAATGGGTCTTCATTTGACTGGAACCTGCAGGTATAACAATTATTTAAGTATGCAGTGATTCATTTCAAGATGACGTTTAAAGTCTTGGGGAACTTACCATACAAATTTGATTCTTTTCAGTGTTTTCTAGTTCTTTCTCCATGTGATGGATAATGTAATGTATATTCTAATGAAGGAAACCACTCCAGAAATGGCTGCTTTGGGTGTCATGTTTTACCTGTGATTGCAGGGTTTGCTCCATATCTTTCAGGGTGATGAGCAATTAAGTTTCAGTTATTATAGTAAAGCAAGCACTATTGACTAGTGCCTGTAGTAGTTTGTCCTGAGGATGGAAGATCTTTGTGTTATTTTGGAATATCCATTTCAAGCTTTTCCTCTATTCTTGGCCCCTTAGCACAAATGAGTGCTAATATATGAACAACATATTCCCTTATAAGTAGCAACATTCTGAGCATCACACATGACAGCAGGAACACTAACAGAAAACAAACAAACAAAAACATAGGCAGCAAAATCCCATAAATTTTATAAATCCACCCTTCTCTTTTACTATATAAGATGTATGTCAGTAAAGGTAGGCCCTTTGCTTGGTAGAAGACTGGCAGATTTTCCTAGAAGTAGATAGCTAAATATCTTTCATTGAATATCATTAAAATAAATAGGTTTTTGGTATAATTTTTTAGAGTAGCAGATTAGCTGTGGGAAGCAACTTAAGCAAGAAATGATACTGCATATAACGGGAGCCATTAAAGTAAATGTTGCTACTATTCCATTAATTTAAATAGCAAATTAGGATTGTGGTAAACCATTAAGAGAATTTGCTTGCAGCAAACACACAAGGACACTTCTTTTTGAAACTAATAATCTTGGACTGTTCCAAGCAGAATACCATTTGGGAGACTTACGATCATCGTGAGCACACACATTTTCCATCGGCTCACCATCAGCTGTAGGTGTTCAGCATCCCCCAGTGAAACATTAGGTAGCTGAAAAAATGAGGCCTTGAGCTCCAGAGATATGTCTGGGACATAAGTGTTTTCAGAGATGAGTCAAGCTATTCATGGAAGTTTCCAGGAATAAGCAGTTTTTGGTAGTGTGATGATCCTGATTATAGAGGCATCATGTTTACTTTTTGAATTTTAATAAGTCCCAGTCCAGCAAAATTACGTGTGACCTTCCCAGAAGTGTTCACTTCTAAAGTGAAAGTTTTAAAATATAGTCTGTCTTTCTTATTAGCTAGTATGAAAAAAGAGATCTTTCAGTGGGTGGAGATGAACTCTGGGAGCAGACAGTGGATGTAACAACACAACCGAGAGAGTTCATAGGCACGCAGGGCAGAATTTATCATTGTTTCCAATTAAATCCTGAGTCTCTCCATGGTAAATGTGAGATAATACAATAGTGTTTAAATAATTAATGTAATTGAATGCATTTTACAACAGTATTTCTACTATTTCTTGATTACTTTTAGTAAAATAGCATCTATAAACTAGAAGTATACTGTGATAGATACTGTGCAAACCTGTGAGAAAAATCTAGTTCCTTTCATTTATGCATTTTCTTTTTAATGATGAAGAGGAAAACAGATTGCTCAGAGAGCAAGTGAAACATTCCTCCCTGAAAGTATTCAAAACTCAACTGGACAAGGCCCTGTGCAAATTGCTCCCAGTTTGAAACCTCGAGCAGTGGGTCTAGAGGTCCCTTCCAATATAAATATTGTGTGATGCTACTCTATACTCTGCATTATAAATAATTACATTCTTCTGTTGTAATCTGAAGGACATATGAGAAGATACTTAGTATATATTATGTTGCACAGAAGGTGTCTGAGGTGTTTAGGAATAGTCAGAACTAATTTTTCTCTTTATCCAGTGATACTGATCATATTCCTTGACTCCTCTCACAAACTCAGTTTCAGTCAGGCAGAATGAACTTTTACAAAATAAACTTCTTAAGGTGCAGAAAATAGAGCAAGCTAGTAAAAAAAATCTCAATCACCTCTCAGCTGCAGCTGGAATTTTTTCCAATTTGTGGCTTAAACATGGCTGCAAATTCTGTTTTGTTGTGTTTAGGTTTTTGGATTTTTATTTATTTATTTTTTCCAATGAGGCTTCCTGCTCACAAGAATATGCAGCCAAAAACAAAAAAAAAAAACCACAAACCAGGTTGAAGAGAAATGTGCCCTCAACCTCAGGTATGATGAGGTTCTCCTGTCATGAGACAGTGCTGTGTCCCACAGATGCTTTCTCTGTGTGTTTGCACCAGTTGGAAGGATCCGCTCTATATGCATTCCCTTCAAAATATCAGGGCAGCAAGACCACTGAAACATGAGATGATGAGTGATGCTCTTGGATTTGAAATTGTTATATCTCCCACACATGACACCAATAGTATTGGTTCTGTTTCCCTACCTGGCAGACATTTTATGCTGAATGTAGCCAAGAAAATACTGCACAATGCATGGATAAGATTGTATTCTAAATATCTTTAGGACCATCAGGTTAGTTTCGTGTTAATGCCAGAAATCTGGTTTTCTGGACTCTTGAGGAAGAAACAGAAAGTAGGAATAGTGTGAAAAAAGTAATGAAAACACTTCCGCCACTACTTAAATCAACTATTTTGTTTTAGATTGCCAAAATAGATTTGCCATTATTTTTCTCCATTGCTTTGGAGAATAGAAAGCCAGCTTTTTTATGCCAACTATAGTTTTCATTGAATTTGTTGCACCTTGAGAAGATATTATTTCTAGTAATTATCCCTTATGGAGTCGAACTGGGAACACTTCTTTTCTCAAGACTTGAGAAAATTCTTCTACAGTTGCAACGAAGGATGTAGAAGCTTAAACCCATTCACTGTTATTAACTGGAGACACTGGAGCTCCTTTATGTGTTTCCTTAACTCCAGTAGATATACATATGTGATATATGAAGTTACATCTCCTGAAAGTTACTGAAAGCCATGTGCTTCACACTGTTCCTTGATCAGTCATATAGTTGTACCCCTCATACCCATTTGGCATCTGAGGAGAATCTATATTCTCTCTGGGTTAGGATATTAAATCATTTTCAGAGCCGTCTTTTTACTGTTTCTCAAAATATTCCTCTTAATTGCTTGCCTTGTGCTGATAATGACTATATTTAGTATCCTGTATGCTACATAGAAGGGAATTTATGGTTCCCACAGCTCTAAAACAGGAGGCTAAAATTAGGTGGCATTAGTTAGACTGGAATCAAACTTTTCTGCAAACACTACTTGTTTCCTATTATTTGTCACAGAAACAAGGGCTTTATGCTGTGATGAATTAAAGAAGAAAAGCAAAACTGCAGAACATAATGAAAAACTCCTAAAAAATGCACAGTTGACATTTTAATCTCCAATAGGTTTCCCCATTGTAAATCAAAACAAATAGAAGAGTTTACAGAGAATGTTTCTTGCTGCGCCTTAGCTATTGAAATTAATGGTACTATAATACTAGTCAGAAACTTGAAAATTGAATTTATCTTATCATACTCTTTGGGTGTAAAGAAATGTATCAGGAAGACTATGTCTTCTAAAAGCTTCTATTGTAATGAATGTGGTATTCATTATTTTTCCTAGACAAGTTTATTTTAGAAAAAGAAAATGAATACAAACAGGTTATTGAAAGCCAGTTGTGAATTCACTTAATATTTTGAAAGGATAAGAAAAATGTTTTGGCCATTGCCAGATAAAATGGCCATCTATAATATTTCAGACAGATGGTTATACAACATAGGCTGATCTCATTCCTGTCCCTTACTGCAGCTTGCCAAGCTGCTGAGTACCAGCACTGTGGCTTTCTAACTCATCTTAGCCATTCAGTGCAGTTCCCTTCATCAGAAGTGCACTGATGAAAGTCCTGTCTGCATTTCAGGTTCTGTCTGGCACAACACATCTTTAATTTTCACACATTTGCCTTTTATCCAGGCAGGTAAGGAAGGGAGGGAACGGAAGCTCTGTCTGTCACCTCAGTTTGAGCTTTGGCAGGTGGAAAGGGAGAGTGCTTCATGGGCTGGAGGACAGCAGTTATCTGTTTGCTCTGTGAGAGAAGATGAGAAACAGACCCTTGCCTAAGCCTTGCGCCCCATTCAGCTCTCACACTTGCTCACAATTTAAAATGTTTCCTGTCCCACATAAAGCTGCAAACATTAAGGTGGGGGGGGGAGCAGGGCAGGAGGGAAGGAAGGGGGCAGGGAGAGGTGAGGGGAATAAGAGTTGTGAGGAAAAGTTGAGGTAGTGAAAAAGTGGCAAAAGACAATTTTCTGTATGCAATTAACATTTTTTGAATGCTTTGGTGTGAATAAATGAGCACTTGGGTCCCAGTCATGTAATACAAAGAATGTAAAGAAGGTCTCTGACTATTAAAGCTTCTTGGTCTTGGGGTCTCCTTTGTGGCATTGGGAGGTCTTTTTCAACCTAGCGGATTCTATGATTCTATGATTGGGGGTGAGAAACTGTGCTTCAGTATAGAATTCTCTAGCAACACTCAGCTGTGTGTAGCCTTGAGAAGTGCAATTGCAGAACTCCATAAATCAATCAGTTTGATGCTTCAGGGCTAAAAAGGTACAGAAGAATCACTGGCTTATATCCATCAGGAAAAAATATCCACCACCTTTTATTCTTTTGTCACTGAACAGAATGGGCCATATGTAACAAAATCTAAGGAATGAGGCCATCAATTTACAACAACAGTGAAGGGGATGTATGCCTTTGTAATGGTCCAGTGGCTGAGCCTAATGAAAAAAACCCGACCCACCTTGAAATCCCTTCAGTATTTAAGAGCGTCTCCTGTCTCTTCCCCTCCTAGAGGAATAGCTCCTACACAATGGTATTGTGTATCCCAGGCGGGCTGCTCTCATCTTGTCAGAGGTGTTCCATAGAATATAACAGGCATCCACAGCAACTGAAGTAAGATTTGGAACTCACATATCCTTCCTTTTAGGTATGTGTCTTATTTACTCGGTCACAGGAAGATATAATAACTAGGTTGCATGTGGAAGATGGAACCCCTAGATAGTAGTTACTGCTTTGGCAATTGGAAATCTGTTTTATCAAAGTGGAACAGTTTAAACAAAGTAAGATATCTCAATGTGAGTCTCATCCTTTTGTCTGAAAATTCAATAAAAACTGTTTAGAAACTGCTCAGTGTTTCTGGTTAAAAAGCTTCTCAGACACTGCCCTCTGTACTTATCTTCCTTTAACCATACCACTTTCCAATGTTGCTGTTAATAAAGTGTTGTAAAGATAGTCTAACAGCATTATCTATTTTTGACAGAGGTCCTCTTTTCAATTACACATTTCCTATTATTCATTTTGCATGATGGTGAACAGTAAACCTTTGAAGTTGTGTGTTAAAAATGTTGCAACAGCAGGAACAGGCAACAATGAGCTTGCTGTGAATGTTGCACTATTATCAGACATCAGCTCCCTAAAACCCCACTGGGACTTACACAGAATCACAAAGCCCTATCAAACCCGGCCTTGAGCACTTTCAGGGACTGGGCATCAACTGCTTCTCTGGGCAGCCTGCTCCAGTGTTTCAACAGACCTCATTGTGAAAAATTTCTTCCTTATATCCAACCTAAAACTACTGTCTTCCAATTTAAAACCGTTCTAACTTGCCCAGTCACTACAGGCCCTGTATGTTTTTTCTCTGTCTGTCTTATAAGCATCCTGCATAAATTGAAAGGCTGCTGTAAGGCCCTGCCAGTGACTTCTCTACTCTAGGCTGAACTTAGTTTTTCTTCATAGGACAGATGTTCCAGCCCTCTGACCATTTTTTGATGTTCCTCCTGTGGACCTGTTAGAACAGGTCCATGATGGGTATTACTACAAGCTACTCACCAGAGGCTCCTCTGATTCTTCCTTCTTTCTATCTTCCTTTGAAAACAATTGTCTCTAGGTCTCCCATGTTCTCCCCTAAGCCTTTCCTCCTGTGCAAAATACTCAGCACATCAGGTTAGTGCTGCTTTCACAGCTCTGTAGAAACAGGCTTGCAGGGACACTGTGCTGCCAAGGGCTCCCAGTCCTCCTTGGTACCAGCTGCAGTGATGGCTGCCCTCCAGGTCCTGTGATGTGATGGTAGCTGTGCAGCTGTTTAGTCGCATACCACCTTATCCCCCAGTCCCCCTGGGAGACTGAATCTGTCCTGCCAGCCATGAAATCATGGAATTCAAGATGGCCAATGGCTCACCAGGTGTGCCAGGATTACCTCCATAAAGATGCTTTACTATTCACCATATTCTCTTAAACATTGGAGAAAAGCAAATACCGCAATTACTACATGCACTGCAACACGGGAATGCCATTTGATCTGTTTGTGCACGAACAGAATTAAAGTCAGGGCATGAATCACAGGACTTCTGAGCTACAGCCCAACTTGTAGAAAAACAAACTCGTCTAGATTTCACAATTGCCATTGATGGAGAATCCAGCACAAACATGTTTTCAATGGATAAGTATTCAATTGTTTATTAGGTAAACTTGTCAAGATGCAGCTGCCAGCACCAACAAACCTTTTCTTTGCAAGATCTCTGCTGGTTTGCTCTTGTCTGTGCAGATACTTAGACTGTGATCCAATCACCTCATAACCACTATTTTTTTTTTCAGCTATGTAATTCAAAATACTTGACTTCTCACTCAATTTTCTTGTCTTCTCATCCATTTTAATTTTCTCAAACTTTTTGCAGCCAATTTCCTTCTTGAACTTCACATACCAGGCCATAGCTGAATATTCCAGGACCAGTTCTGGCAATGCCAAACACAGCAGAGAGCTCCCACAAGATAGGAAGTTTTCTGGACACTGTGTTGGAGACCAGCCCACTGGACTTTTTCCTCCTTTAGGTGTTCTCAGATCTCACGGTGTTATAACATGAGCTGTTATTATAACCTCCAGCAGCTATCACCTGTTAGCTGAGCACAATTATTCAGGCTGCTACATTTTTCTGTGAAGTACACCCCACCAGCTCGGCCTGCTAGTAAGTTCATATCCACGGAAGTTCATGCACAGTGTTTCCCCAAATTACTCCATACTAAGCAAGCTGGAATGACTGCTCGCCTTTGAATAAGGGTAGTAGGTTATCAGCATAATCTTTGCACAGGGTTATGTAACAAATTACTCTTTACTTAGATACTGGGGACAATATACTGATTGAAGCAAAGATTTCCTCTGTTTACCTGCATTTTCTTTTCTCAGCCCAGAAATCTGCTGGCTGTTCAAAATGGAAAGAAACAGAGAAACCAAGTCACATTTAGAGGTAGGGCAACAACCCTTATACCTAGAGGAGAAGACTATTATATGTCTTGTGTACATAGAATATTTGACTCAGCTTTACATTCCTTCAAGCAAAGAATGGAAAATGGTCTGGATGAAACATCTGTGAAGTAAGTGCAAAAGCGTTAGGAAAATTTTATTCACAAAGTCACTGTCAGTGTTTCCCTGCCAAAGGAGGAGGAGGTATTGACTGCTGCTCTGCAGAAGGACTGCCCAGCCACTGGCACTCTAATCAATGGAGCAATTGAGCAGAGACCACGTTTTTCTTTTTGCAGGTGATATCAAGCTTGGAGGGACTGCAAGGCTACCAGTGAACTGGCTCAGGCTTCAGAGTGGTCCTGACAAATGTGTGAAAACGTCTGACCCTTCCTTTCTATGCCAATTCAGTTCAATAGAGGCAGGCACATTTGACTGAGAACAAATTCAAGAAAGGAGAAGAATGATTTGGCAACAGCTCTGCAGAAAGTGATCTGAGAATCACAAGGGAGGAGAATAAGAACATGAATCAGCATTGTGCAAAAATGGCATACATCATATAGAGATGTATAGATAGGAATGTTAAATATAGGCCAGTTAAAATAGCTCCCCTGCTCCACTTGGCACTTCAGAGGACTTAGCTGGTATAAAGCAGTTCCTGACTTCGTAATTGCAAAAAGATTCAAGGATTTTTTTTTTTTAATCAATAGAAAAGAAAACTGAAAGGGTAATACAAAATTCATGGAATAAAGCAGAATCAAAGAAGTTTACTGTATTAGGTCTTGATGCATGTCCTAATGATAAGGGTAGAGAACACTGGCAGGTAGCACTGCCATGAGGTTATGGAGTCTCTGTTATTGGATGTTTTTAAGAATAGGTTGGACAAACTGATGTTAGGACTCTAGCTTATAGAGGAGGTGATCTACCTTCTGGCAAGAGGATGGATTTCACGGAGCACACATACCTTCAAAAGCCTTCCCAATTCTGCCTCAGCCTTTCTCTGATTTGGTCCTGGAGTAATGGCATGAAGCTGGAAACTGAGACATGTGGCTGGGAGACAGTAGCTGGAGACCTAGGTTGTTGTCAGCACCTCTGTACTGACCAGAAGGAGACAAGGAGGTGTGGAAAACATGAAAATGATTGCATATCCATGCCAAATGGGACTCCATTTTCTTATAAAAAAGAAAAATCATAAAGATACACCAGCTTGAAAATAAATTGCATTACACACATTGTCTTTTATACTGCATTGGAAGTGCTGTAAAAAATGGACACATACTAATATCAAGACATTTTCTTCTGGGACTTGACCTTAAATAGCTTTAGGAGAGCTCATTCAGCAACAGATTGTCAAGCTAAAAATTTAGCAACTCTCCAAATGCCACTTGCATTTCATAGTATGCAGAAAACAGGCTAACACTTCCCAAACTGCAGTGTGTTCATATGCAGATTCAATTTTGTGCAAGGCCAGCAAGAAAATCACAAGCTCTCTTTACTCAGCCAGGGCAAAAGAAAAATGAATCTGACAGCTGGCCTTAAACACTTTCTCCTTGATGATTCAAAGAAAATGGAATCCATCTAAAGCTGTCGATTAGTTCTTCAAATGCATAAGATGGAGAGCAATACCTTGAAAATCTATCCCTTAGAAGTATAATAAAGGAAAACCTGAGGGTGGGGGAAGGGCTTTCTTTTACAAGGTTTTCAAACAACCCTTTTCAAGGAATATAATACCTATTTTGTATTACAGGATGACTTTATCTCTGCAGTTCATGAAATGTAAGATAAAAGCTTTATAGACTCTCATAAAGGTGATATGTACTACACAGACAGAGTCTAGACTTTGAGGAGTTATCATGGATCCAAGCTAAACAATCTCTTTGTTTTCATACAGTCCAAATAATTATCAGAGGCAAGAGGCTAGTCAACTGATAGAGTATTAGTTCAAAGTATCTTCTAAAACACATTTTAGTAGAATTTAGAAAGGATAGCAATAACCATGGATTGCAAGGAACATTTCTAGAAGTACTAGAATATTTCATCAAATAATTCAAATGTTTTTCAATGTATTTGGAGCTATTTAATAATTATATTATCGCTTTAGGACTAGTTTCAACACAAAGGATTTTTTTAGTATTGCTACCTATAGTATGGGTTATACAGTTAACCAAACTAAAAGTTTAGGAATTCCTCTAAGTTCTTACAGCTGTATCAGAGTTTTCCCATCGTTATGTGGAAACAAAACTGAGATTTTTATCATGACTAAACTAAAATCTGCCTCTAAGTTAAAAATATTACAATAGATTTGGTGAAATGTAGCCTGTCTTTCTGTGTTTATATGTACCTTTAAGAGAGGAGACAGCAATAAGAATTTTATTGAACATCCATATGTCCACATTCAGTATGTTATAAAATATCTGATTAAACCTAATTAAAGGAGAACACTGCATGTAGAAAATCCCTCCTCCACTTCTTCTGAAACTGGCACATTTTCATTAAAACTAATATTGTAGAAATGTAAAATTTGCAGGAACTAATTTATCTTCTTTTCTTTTATTTCTTGCAAAGTCATAGGAGGCTTTAAAAAGTAATTTCCTCCCCAGAAAATAGGAAATAAAATACAGTAACTTTTATTGCATCTGGAGAATACAGTTTCCCCAATTGTGCCATTCAGTGGTAGTTACATGACTCTTCTAGACAGGCTGACATAAAAAAACCAAAACAATTTTTGAAGGATGAAAAGAAAAATTTCAGGAATATGTTTCTCAGGTTGTCCACATTGAAGATTGCAATACAAAAACCCAATCGTTTTTTGAGCCATCATCATGGTAGTAAAACATATTAGCAAAGCAAAGAAGCAAGTCAAATATATTCTTACAAGTCAGAGGCACACTGTGCATGCAAATGAGATCATATATAATGCCAACTCTTTCCTTTTGGTGAAATATTGCTTTGGAACTCTTTCAGAATATAAAGTACAGAGAAGCAAATATAGCATCTCTCTAAGCAGAGAAATCTTACTTTCCTTTTAAAACAGGGATTTTAATCAGCAGTGATTAATCCCCAGATAGAAATGAAATTGATATTCATATTCCAGTTATTGAAAGAGTAGCTTAGACTACTGTTGTAGTCAGTGTTCAGTAGAGGACCAGAACTGTCCCAGAGGAAGCTGATGCTGGACATATCCCACACCAATGCACTGAGCAGGATATTGTGAGACACACGCACAGGACTAGCAGGTGAGCTGAGCTTGAGGTTTGGTTCCCGTGTTCCAGATCATTCCATCTAGCAAACTACACTGGGGATGAGATCTCAGTTTGGACTGGATGTCACCTGAGAGATGATCTACACCTTACAAACACAAGGTGAAGAACAAATGGTTTCACAAAACAACACCAGCATCCATTCTCCAGCCCCAGTAGCTCAAAATCAACTGGCCTCACCTGACATGATCTCCTGCCACTCTGACTGTAATCAGTTGTTGAGTTTACCTTAGTGATGAAGACTCTGGGGTGAAGTACATTCCTGGACCAAGGCTCAGGACAAGAATTGTGTATCATTTAACTCCTTCTTCTTTGTAGCATACCAGTGAGAATTAAAAACCACAACCTGTGTTTTCACTTGGTGAAGGTGTATGTTTCATTAATTCAGAATTCATAAAGAAAAAGCACCAGTTAAAAAATAATCAAAAGACTGATGTCTGTTTGATAAAAGGGGATGGTAAAGAATAGAAAAATGTCATTCTTTACACTGAGTCTTAGAGGCTTAGTATAAAGAATAAAAATAAATTTATAAGAGGTTAGTTAATGATTAATGAATACTATAAATATGTTACATGGCTGCAGAAAATCAGTATATTGTATTCTGGGAGACAGCAAACAGTGTTTAGGATTTTGACTCTAAAGTAGTAATTCTAATCTACTTAAAGCCATTTGTAATTGGATTTTTAATATAAAATATAACCAGAAAAAAAGATTAGCAGCATTATCTCTGACTATATCTAATAGAAACAACATAGTAGGTCTGAGAACAACATTCATGTACAAGGAAATGAAAGCTGGATGGGAAATATTTGAAAAGTGTTCTTGTTTTGTTTCAGAATGAATCCTGCACCTTCTTCCTTAATCAGACAGAAACAAAGCAGACAAAAGAATTTTAAGTATTGCGGTAGGGATGGGCTTTCAGCTAGCATCAGTATGAAGACATTAATGTTGAAGGTCAGGTGTTTCCACAATACAAGGTACAAAAATCACATCAGTCATGTCAGTTTGCAATGGGAAACAAAGCATCAAATTGGCAGATGTTAATTTATGGCAGTACGATTGCAAAAGGTGCTTTTGCAGCATGGAAAGAAAGTGTGGGTGACCCTTTTCAACCAGTTATGAGGCTTAATTTTTTGTAATAAATTCAATGAAAAATTTCATATTTAATTTCTGACTTTTTTTTTTGTCAAGGGGGATGGTTACATCACAAATGAATAGATAATTCAAAGTGTGTGACTTCCATCTTGTTATACCCTTTTCATAAGGCACACTGATACTTAGATTATGCTATCTACTCCTGTGCCTGGTCATACAAGATAACACGGTTGTTAAACCAGTCACATTTATTTTCTTGCTACAGCATGTTCTTTTATTGCAATGGCATGCTTACTTAACAATTCTGGACACCTGGAGAAAATCCAAAATTGCTGCACTCCTGTCAAGAGATAAGATAAGTGGAGGCAAAAGCCTCATACTCTTACAGTTCACACAGTGTTTCTTTACAATTTGTCTCTGCTTTCATGGTCAGTCACTCCCTTGGAAAGATGAAAAGCTTTTTCCTTCTTGAGTCCCTTCTCCATTTGTAGGCCTTTGTATCTCTGGAATATCTTGTTCTGAGAGTGTCCGCTGCCAAATGATTTTTTGATCCATACTGTGTTTGCTTGCAGTCAAAATATGCAATTAGCACTCAAATGGGACAAGGCAGATCAGTGTTTGAAACTCCTCTACTGTTTTCTGACCAGAGAGAGACATGAACGACATGATCTTTGGTTTCTTTACTTGTATGTTGGTGATACTGTCACACTGCATCTCTGGCGACGAAACTGCATGTGTGAGTTATGACCACTGAACTGCAGAGCAATCCTCATTTTCTCACTCTTTTACTTCTAGATGAAAAACAACTCACCCTATCCCAGCTGGGTGAAAGAAGTACTTTCCTTGATGGTAGAAAGCAGATCTTAAGTATTCAGGCAGTCATGCACATCCAGAAATCTCAGTCTTCATTTCCCATACCCAGATAAATGAGCCAAGCCAGAAGGCTGTTATGACTTAGGCTTCTCTAGTTCTTTTAATTTTTTGTTATGAAAACTCCATCTGTATCAAAGCTGGTATGTACATTTCCATAAAAAAGCTGTGGTTTTGATAAAACTGCATTTTCTAACAAAAATAGTTTCTGCTGGAAAATTTCCCAACATATCATGTAAAATATCATTTGGATGACACACTCACTAAGATAAAATCACCCTAATAGTAACTTAAGGTTGAATATACATTTACCATCAAGAAAGGCTAATCTTCAAATATTTTCAGAAGTCTTTTAAAGAATATTGTGCCTCATCCATCTGAATTTGTTTTTAAATTAATCTTCTGAGCTTGGATATTTAATGAGATCCTTGCTGTAGCATTATTAGGGTCTCGACCTCTGGAGACAAATCTCTGTTGGAAGCTACTGATAACCACCCTGACAACTTGTATTATTGTAGTGTCTTTAATCCCTTCCCAAAGCTTCACATTCACATTGATGACATCCTCACTTTCCCACTGTCCCCCTCACTGCCAGGAAAATCTTTCAGTCTAGGTAAAAGTCAAGATGGTTATAGATTAGGGATTTTAAAGAAGCAATTAAATAGTATTAATGACACAGAATGCTAGCAGATCAAGTATTGTCAAGTTTTGAGGACTTAAAAAGAAATTCTTCACTGTGGGAAAATCTGTAGTTAAATTTTGAAAATCTAAGGCATGGGAATAAAACCCCACCATGCTCTGCTGTATAGTGGTAATCTAAAGTTACCACCATTTAGCACCAGTTTTATCACCAGTGTTTAGAAATCTGCCATGCACGTGTGTACACACTGAATTTCTCCCCTATCTTCTTGAGGGTCATGTAACATTCTCAGAAGTGAGAGGATTAGTAATATTTGAAAACTTGTCTGAGACACGGTAACTACACTATTCATTTAGACCATGTGTATAATATACATTAACTGTTACAAATTTTATTTCCTTCTCTTAACATATGTGAATCATAGCTTTTATTTACACTCCCGAGCCCACTAGCAAACATTTAAGGGAATCATCAGCCCACCTGGACTCACAATAACTTTTCTTACACCTTCCTACCCTTGCAGTTGCAGGAACCATAAATCTCCTTGGCCTCACATGGACCAGTCCTATCCTAGCTGACAATAAGCACTCAACATTTTTATCCTCAGAGTTTCTGATGCTCAGAATCAGGGATTTGGGAAATTCAGTCACTGTCAGCAGGTCAGCATCACACAAAGTGTCTTGGAGGGGAGCAGAAAAGGGTAAGGGGTTGCCCATTAAAGCAATAACTGTAGCAGGTGTGTGTGTGTTGCTATCCCTGAGGAGGCAGTATGATCATAGAATCATAGAACTATTTGTACTGGAAAAGATCATTGAGTCCAGCTGTCAGCCCAAGTCCACCACTAGGCCATGTCCCTAGGAGCCACATCTACATGGTTTTTTAATACCTCCAGGGATGGTGACCCAGCCACTTCCCTGGGCAGCCTGTTCCAGTGCTTGACAACCCTTTTAGTGAAGAAATTTTTCCTGCTCTCCAATCTAGACTTTTCCTGTTGCAACTTTTGGCAGTTTCATCTGGTAATAGGAAGTACAACAGCAGATTAAAAGCTGGAAAGAATAGTTTGTAAGACTTACATAGATGTTTATACACATTTTCAGAAATCTGCACATAATTTTGTGCATTTGCAGATGTGTCCTCTGAATAGGAGCTGGTAGGGAAGTAGGCTAGATAACTTATGCAGATGTTTTGCTGGTTATTGCTGCATGTTAAGATGCAAAAAAAAAAAAAAGGAAAAAAAATCTTATACCAGACTGAAAGGGCTAATTGCACTTTTAGCCATTTCCATGCTGCTGAAGAAATGAGCATAAAAGAGACTGATTTCTGTGCCTAGGACTAGGTAGCACCATTTGGCTCAGGTCTGCAGCGGTTATGGCTGCTCCCCTTTGCAGCACATTTGTCTAGCAGACAGTTGTGCAAAAGCAGAGACAGAACAGCAATTAAACAGAAGGGTGATTAGGGGATGAGCATGCAAGCACAACACAACTCGCTTTTATTTACCAGTACAGTTGGACCTGCAGGTTAGTTTAGGTCAGAGTAGCTCTTGCAGGACCTTGTTTCATGCCCTATATGGCTGCTGGATTACTCACATGGGTGGGCCCGTGGGTGACCAAAGCACTTGCCATTTCTAAACAGGAACAGAAATAAAAATCCTCTGAAAAACTAAGTTTGTCTTCTGTTTACAGGTCATGTGTGGCCCCAGCCCTCCATTGTCCTACCCCCCCCCGGCCCCATTTAAGTGCATCAGGGGAGGAGTTACAGTAAAAAGAGGGTGCATGTGAGAAAGGACAGAACTGGCACAATTACTAGTTACATCATTTTTATTGCTCGTGATTGAAAGAAGCAAGTTGGTTTGCTGAAGCAGAATAGCTGGGTATTGAGGGAGAAGGGTTTACTGTAGATGTACAATGGAACAGCTTCTTCATTGCCTTCTCCCTGTCCAGTAGTAGACACAGAGTATGGGGCTAGAAACTTGCTGCAGAGGCTCTTATGCATGACCTCCCTGGTCCCTGGACTAGCCCCAGTACTGACTACTGGGGTCAAGCAGCTGACCTGGAGCAGGTAATAGGTGAGGAGGGGAAGCCTTTCATTTAAGGAATGGCAGCTTCGTGGTTGCCATCTACCAAATATACCTGGACGGACTGTTACTGCAGATCAGCTGGCACTTTCTACCATGCAGAGACCTTCTGATGGATCTATGCACTCCATTAAATTAGCATAAAAATGTTTCTGTTGGTGAAGATAAGTCTCATTTTGGAAGAGGCACAAGCTAAGCCGCAAGTAATACAGTTTTATACCTACACCCATTGTAGAAATTTAACCAATACTACTATTCCATTGTATGTTAAAGAAACTTTGCTAAAAGGCTTCAGACTTTTTACACAGCTTTAGTATCATAAAATCATAGAATAGTTTGGGTTGGAAGGGACTGTAAAGATCACCTCCATTATATCATGCTGTAGGTGAAGCTGACAACAGGCTCTCCTTCCAGGTTACATGTGTTTCAGTTAAGAGCCTTCTGATCTCTTTGAGGAATGGCAGCCTGCTCATAGGTATTTAGCAGACATTTGCTGTTTAGAGAGTTTACTCTGCAGCCCCATTTAAAACTGCTTATATACAGGTTCAACACAATACTGGCCAAAGTAAGACTGGACAGTGATTTGAAGACAAAAATGGAAATTCTTTACATAAGTTAAAGCAATAATGTGAAAGCATATGCAAGATGCTGCTCTGGAGTGTAACGTCCTTTCATGGCAGGTGGGGAGAAGTGGTTGTATTAAATATGCTATGGTCTTGGACTTAGGTGAAGAATGGGAGCAGGGCAGGATGCAGCTGAGAAATTATATGTATGAAAAGAGACACCTGATCTGTTTTGAGCACTGTATAAGAGGAGTTAGAAATCAAAACACATTATGCTAGTCCTAGGAAGGCTACAGAGGGTCGTGTCAACACCTTGCTACCGCCAAACATGAAACGCCCTGCCAGTTAGGTCATGAGTATGTAAGGGGCATGGCTTGAAGACAGTAAACCAGGCAGAGCCTTTGCCACCAAGCCAAGCCTGTCAGCATTTTTAAGAGACAGGAGTAGTGCTGCAGCCTCTGGAGACTGGATCCACTGACCTCGAGGTCTTACAGTGCTGACTGTACCGACAGCAGTGAGATGGGTCTGGAGCATGCCCTTAGCTTTGGGAAACATGCTTTCCCCCTGGCATGAAATTTTGCTGAGATTTTTTTTGAGATACCTGCCACATTTTGAAAAATCACATTTTCCTACTTTCATTTCTGATCCTTGGGAAACTGCTGCTGGCCTGCTGAAATAATAATAGCAAACATGATAAGACAAGTCTTACACACTGCAGGCACTGATACTCTGCCCTTACAGCACATCCACTATAAGGGAATATCCAGAAGAGCCCTTGCATGCAGAAAAGAGACTCTCAGGCAGCAATGAAAAGCAGGCTTGAAAAATAAGTGGATGTATTTAGTAGATTGTTTTCATCAAAATTTTCAGCTTTTAAGTTAAAAACTGATTTGAATTGAAGATAGAAATAATGAAGAGAAATGGACACAGATGCCTTCCTTTCAGTGAACATCTGTTTGTCAGCTGAAAGCCAGGCCTAGAGGAACTGAAATGGCAAGTTAATAAAAAAAATGGCAAAATTGACTTTTCTTTGTATCTATAACTAAGCTGCAGAATTCCGGCAGAAAAGTGCCTTATCAGCCTTTGTGACCATAAATTGTCCAAATAACACCTGCTCTGAGAACACGCCCCAAAAAGTGTAGCTCACTCAATAGCTACCCCTTGTTACCAAACAGAGAAATTGGTCTGGTAAATACTGTTTCTCCTCCTTTCCTTGCAAAGAGCCCTTTCCCTGTTTCAGCCCAAAGGAGGGATTGCTTGATGATGCCTAACTATGGTATTTTTAAAATATCTAAGGTATTTAAAACTCACTTACTGCTGTCTCCTAAGAGGCATGTTTCATAATGGCAGGAGTCTGCTTTTCTCTGTGTGTGTGGACTGCCTCACTGTATACATGAAAGATTTTTTGCTAAAAAGAAATTTTTTTAAAATCTGAAAACAAAAAAATAAGTTTGAATGAAGAATAAACGCACCATGCTGGTAAGGGAGTACATTGTCCCAGCAATGAATGCATTTGAAAATATAATTACAGGGGCTGCAAAGCATTTTTTTCAAAGCTGAATTTTTGCATGGGTTATGTTCTGCACACAAATGAAAGAGCACTGTAAAACAAAGATTAACACTTGGAAAATGCTCACTTTAGATACTGTTCTGGATAGTAGATAACCTTCTTAGAGGACCAATAATTTTAGCTAATAAGCCTGTTTAACTTCCTTACATATAGCTCAAATATACATATATCAAAGCTTAATCGATACCTCCTTCCATGGCAATTTTCCTCACAGGCAATGAGCAGACACAGCTAACACTTTTTTCTTTAGGATCCCTCAGATACTAATATTTTCTCAAGTTACCTGCTGGATGAGGAGAAATGAAGCACTGATGTGCCAACATGTGTTGCTTAATCACTGTGGCATTTTTGTAACTCCTACTTTCAGCTCCCCACATTATAATTGCTGCATAGTTCGTTCTTCTTTATTGGATTGCTCATCGTTCTTTGATTTGCAGCAGATATGCACTGTAGGTGTGAATCAGAGTGTTTGGAGGAAATCTAATCACTGACCTTGAGAACATTCAAAATAGTCTCGTAAACACTTAATCTCACAGAACTAAAGGCTGTGATAGCACATATGGTTTCCTGTTTTGCCCTGATGTTTCGGTCTAAAGAAGAGGCTGTAAGTCCGTCACTTAAAGAGGGCAATAACATAAACAGTCCAGCCCCTGCTCAGGAAGTATTAAGATCCTGACACTGTTAAATATTATCCTTTCTCTAATTTCACTCTAAGGAAGGGATGGGCATCTTATTGCTCAAAAGACTAAACCTCCTGCAGCCTATGGAAGTCAATGGAAAAGCAGAGATCTACCTACCTGTAGTCCATGGAGGAGCCCATGCCAGAGCTGGTCTGCTGGCCAGACCACAGAGGGGACCCATGACGAAGCAGTCTGTTCCTGAAGGACTTCACGTCAGGGAAGGGACTCACACTGGAGAAGTTAATGAAGAACTACAGCCCATGAGAAGGACTCATGTTGAAGAACTTAGTGGAGGACTGTCTCCCATGGGAGGGATCCCGCTCTGGATTAGGGAAAGAACGTGAGGAGTCTTCCTCCTGTGGATGAAGAAGCAGCAGAGACAATGTGTGATGAACTGACCACAGGCTTCTCATTGCTTACCTGTCCCGCTAAAAACTTTAAATTTCATAACTGCAATCCTATTTAATATGGAAATTACCAGACTTCCAGTTTTTGAAGTAATGCACCAATTCTTTTGGATAGCAGCTGTGAAAGAATGCTTAATGCAAAATGCTTTGGTTACTGGCCATGCATCTATGCTTCCATATTTCAGAGGTGAAATTCATTGCAATAATTGTCAAGGTTTTTTTTTTTTTTCTTTTATTAGAAGATCTACTTTCAAGGCTGGACTGTTGCAGCAGACTCTATCTTGGCCTAATCTGGTTCAACTCCTCAACCATGTTTGAAGAGGTGTGAACTTATTGTTCTGATAATAAATGTGTTGACTTCCTAATGATTTTGAGGCAATCTTGGAAACACGGGAGAAGAGCCTTGCTAGAGTCACTGGGAATGGCTCCCAAGTACATTTATGTTAGCATGAAGCAGCACTAAAAGACTAAATGACTTCTCAGTTGACTACAAATCATATTTCAGTAATATACACTTCACACAGGACAGAGACTAAGTTTTTGCTATTCAATGAAAATTGATTTTGTATAATATAATAGTTGTGTTTATTAAAGAACATCATATGCCTGTAGCCCAGAAAAATGTTTATGCATTTGCAGCCAGTATTTTCTGCACATTTAGTGTCTCAGCATCTTAGTGCAATGTATTTTAAATTACTGTTTTACAAAGCTTCATCTCAGTTCAGTTTAAAGTGATATAACTCTTAACTGCAGAAGAGTCATTTAGGCAGAAAATCTTACAAAGAATTAACACACTACAGTAGTTTTTTAAGCCAATCCTATTTCTTTGTGAGCCAGTCTTTGCCTTGCAGTAAATGAGAGAAATATTTTCATGAGCTGAAACCAACAAGAAATAAGTATCTGAGCTGAGGTGTCATTCAACTGCTTATTGAAATACAGATTTAGCAAATACTAACTTGTTCTGATGTATGATTTTAGCAGGAGTAATTCTTATCAATTTACCTACAGAAAGTAATCTAAAGATATGATGATAGAAGTAATTTTGCAGCATATTCTTCTTTGACTGAATTTAATGCATAAAAGATTCAACTTTCATGGACATAAAACTCAGCATTGCATTTTATTTTTTAATAGTAGTGCTTTTTATTTCTTCTTTTAAATCCCTGTGGATCTTTCTTTTCATAGGAGTTGTGACATTTTGGCAGAAGTTTTAAAATACTAGGAATTTGAAGAGTGAAAGGAAATGCTTCAGCTGTGCCTGAACTGAAGAGATAGAATGACCGTATATGACAAGCCACTATATGTGTCTCCAGAGTGCTGTCAGCTCTGGACTGAGAGACAGAATTCAAATTTTTGAGCCATCCTGTGGAGCTGAATTAAATTGGTTCCAAAATGATAACAGTGTATCACAAATAGAAATTAAAACAGGAGTGAGAAGAGTGAAATCATCTTTCCGGTCCTTTTTATAATGCAGCAGACACCACAGACAGGGATTTGCACAGGTGTGAAATTCTTAGGGTTGAGATTGTGTCTATCCAGATGCCATCTAAATTGTTAAATCTATTTCACCCCTTTAACTGACCTACTCACTCTGCTTCCCAGGAATTTCTATCTTAAAAAAAGCCAAAATTCACTCACATTTGCCTGTTTACACAGACTCATCAGACTGTGGCAAGACAGGTCCATTTTCAACCATTGCAACCAGGGTTGGTTCCTGCCTAGAACACAGTTGAAACATGTGGCTCATGAGCTGTGTGGCTGGAGCTGGCATGGAGCACTCTTCTCTCCTTTCTCTTCTGTCTCAGCTCTGGACACCTCTTGCCAGACAAGCGCAGGACAGGAAGAGTGAGACTGTATTCACCTGTTCACCATCTCCCTTCTTATGAGAGAGGCAACTTCTCTTCCCTTCTGTGTTTGCCTATCGCTTCTATTACCAATTAGGAAGGCAGTTTTGAAGACAGAGAGATCATCTACAAACTCTTGTCTGATCATCTGGATAATGGGAAGTGTTTGTGGACCCCCAGAACTAAGAGACAGCATTTTCAAGATGCCATTTTCAAACGACCTTCCAAAATGGTGTTTTGCCTTTCTTCCCTTTTCCATCACTTTCTGTGATTTAAGGTTTGAAATGCGTTTACTGGTTCCCCTGATGGAGGGTTTGTAACATTTGGACTGCCTTGCAGCTCCAGCCACCCATGTACAAGAAAGCATCTAGACACCATGAGTCCCCTACAAGTATACAATGGGATTGTCATTCCTTCCCAATGTGAATAAAATATGAATTTCTAGGCTTGCCTTGAAGTTACTCCCCATTAGCCCCAGAAGTAAGAAGGAGCAAGGTATTTTGAATTCCGCTTTTCCTACAAGTGGATATTCAGGATTTGCCTGTTTCTTGGAGAGACGGTTACAAAAGGGTAAAGAGAAAATTATTAGAATTTATGTTTCTAATTTCCCACCTCACACTAGATCTTCCCACAGAGTAAAAGAGCTCTAATTCAGAGTTCTTTATGGGATAAAGAATTTGTTATACTTGAAACAGCAGGAGATGACTAGAGTGCCTATAATTCAAAAAAAAAAAAAAAAAAAAAAAAAAAAAAAAAANAAAAAAAAAAGGCATTTGAAGCTCTCTACCACCCTTTCCAGCTAAAGAAATAAGCTCTCAGAAAACTGAGGAAGAGCTTATTTGCCTGGTGTTCTGGCAGGGATGAAGAAGGTAAATCTAGAATGCTGTTGCACAGCTTTCCACTGGAAACTGCTATTGATTAGCAAGTGGGAGTAGAATTTGACAGCTTAACAGTTTGTATTTAAGAAATGGAATAAAGAAGTTGTGTTGTTATGCAGTGATGGAAGCAGTAGAGAAAATGCTCAAGCCTAATTCAGGTGGTGATTTTTTTAAGCAGTTTTCCCAAGTGTTAGCGAATACTTTTGTGAATTTAGATGAAATGCTGAGACTGTAAATCTATTATACAATGTTATTTTCAACTGACTGTATGCTTGTGTGCATTTGGAAGTATGCTTGTGAACAGAGAAGAGGCATTAAAACAGAAGATGGTGGTTGTGGGCACTGAGACCACTTGTTACACAACAGATGTTATTGGTGTATGGATGCTACTCTTCTGTAGAGATTTTAAAATGGGGAATGGGTTTGCTGTATTGAAGTCAGTGCATTATATGACCTCAGAGAAAGCTGTTCAATGAATCTAAAGCAGAAATAAGAGTTATTTAACCTAGAATTAAGTATCACAGAAGATTCAAGCTCTTAGGGACAGAAAAATAAGTGCTCAGTCAGAACACTGCCAAATTTGATTGCATGCACTGACTGCATACCTAGCAAAGAATATCTCAGCACAGCCTGAAGGAAAATTATATTGACATTCACAGTATTCATTATAGGTATTATCAAAAGTTGAACATTCCATAATCACCAACACAAAGAGGCTGAAAGTCGAATCCTGATCTGCTTACCTGGGGCAGAGTTGGAAGTGCTTGCTCAGCAACACAGACCCAGTGGAGCCATGCTTTGAACTCAAGGAGCAGTGAGGGAGACCTGGATGTCTGCAAGTGCTTGGCTGACCTTTCTGCATGGTTAATATTGCACAGAGTTTGTTAGGCTGTCTGTTAGAAAAAAAAAAAAGTATTGGCTCAGAGCAACGGGTGATTGTGTTGTCCTAAAACACACAAAAAAAGCTTTTCCTGCAAGAAAATAACACAAGAAACTGGAAGGCACATTGCACATTTTCTGTCATTTACACTAGCCCCCCAAACAAACAAACAAACAAACCAACCAAACCAAACCAAAACCCACACACAAAAATCCTGAAAAAATTTCATCTGACAGACACGCAGGCAAAGTGACAGCTTCATGCCAGCAATTTTGTTCAGGTTTTGTCCCTCAAAAATGGGCTACTTGCTCCAGAAGCACAGTCACTGTAGGCCTCCTGGGCAGTTCTTAAAAAAGGTAGCTTGTTCCAGAAGCTGACAAACATCTTGGCTAGACTGACTTAGAATAACACCAGGAAGCTATTTCTTTCCTTTGACTGTTGACAGGTCTGGAATAAACAAGATCCTACTAAAGGAGCTTCAGTTAAGTGCCTACTTATTGGGGCTGCATAAGCACAAATAGGATTGAACTAGGTTTTAGTTAATAATAAGCATTTGAAAAGAGAATGCACCAAGATGTATCTCAAAATCTTTTGTGTCCCCAGAGACCCAATGCATTTTTTTCCTTAAATCAATGGACTTAGCATCACTAATACCCTGTTTCAGGCTGTGGTATTTCTGAGACATGCCTCTACATCCCAATTCTTAAAATACTTCATCAGAGAGACCCGGTGAAGGCATTATACTTCCTCTGAAATCAGGTCTGTGGTTGAACAGGAGCCTGGCTCTTCACCCCTTGCACAGGGACAACTGCAGCAATGACCCAGTGCATTTAACAATGAACCACCAGCTTCTGCAAGTAACTAGCAGGTGATGCTCAACACCTTTTTTTCTGCTGCTGCAGCTGTGTTGTCGTAGCTCAAGTTGTCATTTACTCAGGCTGTAATTGAATTTCAGCATCTTCTCAGACTGCATCCCAAACTCACTCTTGGCAGACAATGACCAGCCTTGGTTCTGGGCCTGCCCACCCTGTTCCCACTCCACAAACTTCTTCCCTTAGAGAAGGGATGTTGATGGTTCCCTGACTGTTCAGATCTCTATCCCTCTGACACAGCAAATAATTAATTACCACCAATGGAAGACTAACTCCAATCCTGGCTGATTCATCTTTGCTCTCTTTAAAACCGTCACAAACCAATCCCCCAAACTGATCTGAATCAGTGCAGAGAAGATGGAAGTCGGAAATTCTAGAAACAGGCATGGCAAGTGCCCTGCCTGCACCTGGGAGGGGTGAGAGCCCATCCTCTGAAGTAGAGGAAACCTTTGTCAGATCAGAACCAGCATTTAAATCCATAGACTCATTATTAGCAATTACCTGTAATTTTTCCCTGAGGGAGTTTATTTTTGTAAAATAAAAAGAAATTATCTAAATGTCTTCATTCTGTTGTTAGATAACAGCTTTATCTCCTGGGAACATCTCTCTGTCCCTCACAGCCTGCCTAGTAGGTGTTTTGTTCTTAGATATCCCGATATCTTAATCGTGTTAAGAATTCACACAACTGAATACCAGGTTTTGCAATGCGTGGGGCTATTTCTTGCTTCTCAGTCCTGGTTGAATTGCCCTGTCGCAAGGTGAGAAGAACGGCAGTTCGAGACCTGCCTTTATAAAGATCAGTCCATGCATCACGTCTGCTCAACTGGTTAAGAAGCGTAACTTAGTAATCAAAGTTATCTCGATTTGTTTCCTCCTCACAAAGATCCGTGAGGCATTTCTAACTGAACTTGCTTTGTGTGCAGCAAGCAACTAAATACACCAAGCTCCTACTCCAGGAAAGAAAAGTGTTGTTACTGAGAGGCGACAGCCCGACAATTCCCGGGGAGGGGGCGGGCAGGATTCACTGTGTGATGGCCTTGGACGAGTTTCTCTGCAACTGCTGTTATATGAGAGATCGCAGGTGCGATGTGTCTTGCCAAGGAAACACGACGGAGCACTGAGTGAAAGGAAAATCGTTTTTATTTCCTCGCCTTTTCCCCCCAGCCCCGCGAATGGCTCCTTTCCCTCGGCCCAGGATCCCGCAGGGATCGCTGCCCGCTGCACCGCGGGCTCCCCGACGGCGGCTCTGCAGCGGGGAACGGGAGGGGGCCACGCTCAGCCCCTCACTGGGGACGGCACCGACCGCCGACTCTTTCCGTGGGCTCCTCCGCAAAGGCGTTTCGGGGTCAGGGTGCGGGGTAGAGCCGAGGGTCCCCCCTCCGAGGGGGCACCGCAGCCGCAGCGAGGTGCGGGCGCCCGGCGGGGCGGGCGAAGGGCTGCGGGACCGCCCCTGCCGCCCGCGGACGGGGGTCTCCACCCCAAGGGGCCGCAGGAGCACACAGAAGCGACCCTGAGGGGAAGAGGGGGTCCGCCTCTCCTGGAGGATCCCCCGTCTCGCTTCCCCCCTTTCCTCGCCGCTCGGCCCATCTCACCCCCTGGCTCCCGCCCCCGGCGGCAGCTCTCCCCGATGGAACCGGCGGGGAAGAATGCAGGCGGCAGCTCCAAGGTAATTATTAATGGCCGTGCCCACCGCGGCAGGGGGCGGGGGGGGCCGAGGTGGGCCCGGTCGGGGCGCGCCGGGGCAGGGCGCGGGCACCTGGTCCCGCTTCGCCCGGCTGCCCTACCCCCAGGACCAGCTCTTCCTCCACGACACCTTCCCCGACGGGTTCCTCTGGGGCGCGGGCAGCGCCGCCTACCAGACGGAGGGCGGCTGGCGCCAGGGCGGCAAGGGAGCCTCCGTCTGGGACACCTTCTCCCACCGCCCGGCCACGCCGCCGGGGGCCGCCCCGCCGGGGCCCGTGGGCGGCGACGTGGCCAGCGACAGCTACAACAACCTCTTCCGCGACGTCGAGGCGCTGCGGCGCTTGGGGGTCTCCCACTACCGCTTCTCGCTGTCCTGGCCCCGGCTGCTGCCCAACGGGACGGCGCCCGCCAACCCCGCGGGGCTGGCGCACTACCGGCGGCTGCTGCTCCGCCTGCGGGAGGTGGGCGTCGAGCCCGTCGTCACCCTCTACCACTGGGACCTGCCGCAGGCCCTGCAGGACGCCTTCGGCGGCTGGGCCAGCCCCGTCCTGCCCCGGCTCTTCCACGACTATGCCGAGCTCTGCTTCCGGCACTTCGGCGGGCAGGTGCGCTACTGGCTGACCATGGACAACCCTTACGTGGTGGCCTGGCACGGCTATGGCACGGGCCGGCTGCCGCCCGGCGTGCAGGGGGGCCCGCGCCTCGGCTACCTGGCGGCCCACCACCTGCTCCAGGTAAACCGTGGGTGGCGGGAAGTGGCCCTGGCAGTTCCTTGGCCACAAGTGGGAAAATGCGGAGGCCACCCTTAGCCCACTCCGTTGGCAGACCCGTTGCCTGGTTGACCACTGGCGTGGAAGACTAATCGATGTGCCCGACAAAGTAGGGGCAGCCGTTCCATGGGCAAAGGATAGCAGAACTCAGAGGTGGGAGGCAGGAACTTTGTAGCTGTGATTATGTTGAGTTGGTGGAAAGAAAGGTGCAGAGTTAAAGCGCTCTCTCTGTTTTGCAGAAATGTTCAATCCTGCCCCCAGCAGTTCCATTGGCGTTCTCGATTGGGTGAGGGGATGCATTCAACTGTGCCAGTCCAGTGCTGGCTTTCTAAGATGGAAATGCTTAATAAGACTGCAAAGGGGATTTGTGTATTTGACAAAAACATTTTACAGAGTTAATGGAGATGTTAGAGGTGGCAGAAATGTTTTAGAGACATTTTCTTGCAAAGTATGTGTTTTATTGAGTCTGAACACTTTTTGGGAAAAGCGACCCTCAGTTCCCCAGTTAGTCTCGTAAGTGGCACAATCAGTTTGCTATACTTACTTTTTATCAGTGTGTGTAGTATTTCCTGGGAGCAACCATTGTTGATTCTCAGAGACAATTAAGTATATACAACTACATCTAGCAAGAGGAGAAAGGATTCAGCCTAACTGGAATAGTGTGGCCATTAAGGCATCATCTATTGTACCTTAATACATGTTCACAAGCTCTGCTAATGTCCATCTGCTCAATGAACATTTACTGGCAGGAATTGTACCCTAGGAAGTATTGTATATTAGATGTGAACACCAAGAAAACAACACATGCCTTATTCGACTTCTTGCCACTTTCCTACATTACTTTTGCATTCTTTAGTGCTACAGATAAGTCAAAGGGAAAATATAGATGGAGAAAATGTTGGTAAAATTTCAGATTAAATTCCTGGTCCTGAAAACTTTTCAGCTCTTCATTTAGTTACCATGGTGTGTACTCGACCGTGTTTCCTAATTGAGTATATCCAGCATCATCATGGCGTCAGAGTCTCTCATAATCTGAAGCACAGGCTTGTTCTCATAAAAGCTCTGTGAAGGAAGGTGCTTTTCTACTTAACAAATGAGAAACTGAGGATAGACTTCCCTACACGATGTAAAAAGTATAATTAAACCACGGAAATCTATTACTTGGCTTAGTGACAGAACCTTAGTATTAGTTTTGTCCCTGTGACTGTCAGTCAGGATTTTCCTATTAGTGGACATTTCTTTTTATGCAGAGTGTAAGGTGTCACGATATCAGGAGTTTTTTCCCATGTTTCGTGAATGAGGAACTGAAACACAGATGTAATTAAGACCCTAAGTGTTCACTGGTTGTTAGTGCCCTTCTCCTGGCACGTGTTCTTTTTAGCGTATTGGTGAGTTATATTAATAGTGCCGGTTCTTCTGCAAGTCAGATGCCCAAATCTCAAATCACCCACAGAGGGGGACGTGCAATATATACAGGGATGCTCACATTTCTGACTCCTCTGGGCAGGAGTCTTCAGTAGAGGCAGAAGCAGAGCCTAACTCTTCAACACGGCTTTAACACCAAGAGCCACCTTTTCCTTCTTAAATCTCTGTAGCGGATTGATACTAGACCTTCCAACTTGTGCAAGCAATGAAGTAGGAAGCTACTTAGTATGGCTTCTTCACAACCTGATATCCATAGATAAAGTGTATGTAATTCTGTAAGTAAAGATTAAGTTCTACAGTATATGGTAAAGAGTGTATTACATTTCCACATGCAAATTAAATTCTTGTTGTACATGGCTCTTGAGCGATTGACTTTGCAACTTGAATGATATTCTTTAGTGTCTGTCTGTGGGTTGCACATTTTGTAGGTGAGTTTGGTCAGTTCTCAGGAGTGTACACTGTCTTGACTTGGTTCAGAAGGGTGTACAGTAGTACCACATTATCACATAACCTGCAGGATGTGTGCAGCACCAGATGGTGTTGCTGGGAGATACAGTCCTCATAGACCCACCAGAAAGATGTAGGTGTATCATCCCACACAAAGGAAACCCCCTTTGGTTGCCTAACCTTTTCTTGCTTATGTCTTACATTACCAAAAAAATGTGGTTCCAGGTTTCTTCTTAATCCTTTTTCCTTCTCTGTGTCATTCTTGTATTTTATTTTCTTTCCAAGGACATTGAGCTTGCAGAACATATTAGGTTTTTTTAAAGATAAAATATGTTACCATAAATGTTTGGTTCTCAGCAAATGAGCAGACTAACTCTTAATATGCGTATTTTCTGACTTTTTTTTCCCTTTTTTACAGTATGTAGTTTTAAGTGTCTTCTATCAGTATGTATTCAAACAAAACACTTGCAGAAGTGGAAAGCTAAAGCTAGTGAAAACTGATGCCTACTAATTTGTTTTACTGGACGCAAATTATGCTAAAAGGCAAAATAATTTCCTTTAAGTTCTTTAAAATTCAACAGATATAAATGCGGATTTTGGGCTCTGTCCTTCTGAGCAACTTATGTATTATCCGAAGAAATAATCAAATAAGTGTTTGATTCAATTTAGGTTGTTCAGTTCAGAGCTGGTGAAAACAGGGCAATGAAGTTTGGTCTAAGTAATGATGTTGAAAATTAGCTTGAATTGATTTCATTGTATTGTACCGAATTTTTTAATTACCTTTCACTTTTCTAGGCTTCCATAAGTGAGTTGTAAGAGATGCTAAATGGACAGAGTAGGAGGCACTTTTTAATAACCAGGAGCAAATAAAAATAGTGTAAAAAACTTGCAAGAAAAAAGATTTTATTAATGTATCTGTGGTGTGTTATTGAGGGATGTTGATCAGTATTCAATGAAAATGTCACCTTTGTATAGTATTTCCATGGATGCTTGTCGCTTTTGATATGTGTAAGACCTTCAAATGTGGTAAGAAATGGAGGAAGCTGTGCATGTTTATTCACAAAATAAATGGAATGGATCAAATGTATTTCATAAAAGTTGGCATTCTCTTGAGTCAACAGCCAGAAAATGTAATGCCAGCAATCTGTCATGTATATGATGCCTCTCTTTCTCCACATAGGAGTTGAGAGAGGTCAGTGTATTATGTTCTGGTTTTTGCAAATGCATTTTTTCATTAATGTTTCACAGTATGTTGTCTGAGTTGAACATACTTGGATTTACTCGATATAAACAGCATTTGCAGAAACAGGAGAACATGTCGTTTCTCTGAAGAAGTGAGTGGAACTGCTGCCTGGAAACCAGTCACATAGCAACAGACTGATTTCTGTTCCAAAACTCTTTCCAAAACAAAAGGTAAGTACTTTTTTGTTGACCTTCAGCGCTAAACCTAATAAAGTATGAGTAGTTTCAGCGTAGGAGAGTGGTCTTTTCTTGGTCTTTATAATTTCTTTCAAAATTCAGACAACCTTCAAACTTTCACTCAGTGGGATTTTTCTGAAAGTAACACAGCTCATTATAGTTGTGAACACATACAGAAATTTTAGAAAAAAAGGAGGAATGATTCTAAGTAATAGTATTTTTTTCTATTCTTGCTTTCTTAAGCCCCAATTCAAAGAAATAATTGGTTCTGCTCTGGTTTCGAGTATCAGTTGGATAGCATATGTTTACAGTAGTGATTATTCTAATCATAATTCATTTGAATCAGGTATTTTTCAAATGTCAGAGATGACAAAGAAGTGCACTCAAACCATAGTGCAAGTTCATATCTGATGCTGCAGTTTTCTGTGCCAGTAGCTAAAGTTTATATGTTCACAAATTATATTAAAAGCTATAATGAACCTTTTTCAAGCTTTAATCATCAAAAGAAAAAAAAAAGAATTTAATTTCATTTTAAAATTTGGTAAACAGAGTAGTCTGGGTTTCAGAGATGCTCATTTTATTGAAATTAGCTCTGGACACTGTATTTGTAACTTTCTCCTTGCAATTTTCTCCTGGTTGTTTTCAAATATTTCAATCTAACAAAAAAAGAAGTTTTTTAACTTTACAGAGTACTTTGACTTTTAGTTATAGAAATATCAGTACTGCAAGGAGAATAAAGTATTATCATGGAAGAGTAAGAGTGAACCTTTCTCACATGTAGGGGTTCTATAACTTGGAAAGGTTTTTAGAGATTATAGGAAATCTTATTAAAGCTTAACAGGCAGAACCTGAAAAGACTACACTGAAGTAACTGAAGTGGGATGGAAGCAGAATTTTTGTGTTCTCTGTGTGGTAGAAAACCAGGTTGAGCCCATAGGTGTGTTAAGTCTCACCTCAGCTCTTGCTGTTTGTTATGAAGATGAGGATTTCTTGAGATTCCGTGTTCACGATGAGATTTGTAGTGCTTATTAGTTGTGGCTTTATAGCTGTGAATCTTGGTGCTAAATTCTATTAGCAGCCCCAAATCTCTGTTCTCATGTCTCATGTTAAGTGCCATATGCCTGATTTTTAATTGTTTCAGTGGCTTTTGCAGGAGGTACCTAGGTCGTATTTCTGATTCCTGTCCAAGGCAGTCTAGTATGGTTCCTTTTTAAATAGCACGCTTTTAATGTTGAGCAGCACTCTGCTCAGCACGGGAAAGGTAATGACTACTGGTTAACAGCAGATTGATACAGATAAGAGCTTTTACATTGGCAATGTAAAATGCACATCTGATAAAGTCTCACTGGGTGCATGAGCCGTCTGCTCCTTGATACTGTTTCACTGTGCGTTAATAAAGCCCCATAAAGTGTGAGTGATTCTTCGTTCTCCCTTTGAACCTCTTTCCTCAAGCAGAAGAGATCCTTTGTTGTAGTTTTGAGGAATCCAAAGTGAAGTGCATGGTAGAGCTCATGTTACTGTGCATTCCTTTCCATGAGAAACTTTTCCAGTTTCTATTTCACCTTGTTTCTATCCATGGTTTCTAGTATTTAAAGGTAGTTAACTGATGGGCATAATTCCTACCTGCACTTGGGATCTGGAAAATAAAGCCTAGCTTCAATTTTTGCAGAGTGAAGTATATATTTTAGTTCAAGATGGTTCTCCATTTTTTAGTGCTTGCCGTTCCCTCTAGACTGAAAACTAGGAGCTCTTAGAGCTTTTTCCATGATTGATCAAGTAGAAACCTCTATTCTGCAACCGTCAGCAGATTGAAAGTGCAAAGACAGTCCTTTCTGTTGAAAGTGTTGCCATCTGTAAGGAAGAAATGTTTTGCCATGCATGAGAAAGTTGTTTCATTTGTCACATTCCTACCTTCTAGAAGGTCAGATTCTTTTCTCTCTTGATTTGGGATGAAATAAATCAGAGTATGACTCTTTCAGTTTCTTGGGCAATTACCTTAGCCATATTGACTACCATCTATGGTCTACTCTGGCCTCCAGTTGGGAGGCACGGAGACCCACCATCCATAACGCTGCTGATTCCTTTGAGAATGCACGCAGAATCAGTCTCGAGGAGAAAAGACAACGCAGAAAGAACCGTGCCTCACCAACACCGCCTATGGTGACTTTCTGCTGTGCTTTTTGCAACCGGACTTGCCTATCTCGCATCGGCCTCTTTAGCCATCAGCGCGCTTGCAGCAAGTATGGGTAGAGCCCTTCCCAAATCTTCGTTCGTGAAGCCCAGCCATGATGATGATGATGATTCCTCACATTTGTTAACTCTTTCTTTGAGGCCAGGTTGGATGGGGCTCTGAGCTACCTGGTCTAATGGAAGGTGTCCCTGCCCATGGCAGGAGCGTTGGAACTAGGTGATCTTTATGGTCCTTTCCAATCCAAGCCCTTCTGTGGTTCTCTGACAGAAGAATAGAACAGAAGACTATGGTTGTAGACAACATCTTAGGATGTTTAGGAAATTAGTGAAATGAAGGCTGGATAGATCTCTGATGAAGAAGGTGACTCATAGAACATGACCATGAAAGAAGAGACTGGCTGCTGGAGGAGGAGCTGAATTACTTCACCAGAGAGAAAATGTGTAAGCAGAAAGAGATGAGTTGTCAAGAAGGAAGAATAACAAAGCACAAAAGGAGAAAGTGATATTGACCATGGCAAGGGACTACAGCTTTCAGTAAAATGGGATGAATAGGAGATGAATGATACCAAGGAAGGGAAGGAATCAGATTCACGCTGATACTCTCTGTAAATACTCCTGGACATAAATATCAATGACTGGATGAAAATTCAGAGTTGAAAGACCATAGACACACACACACACACACACACA
Organism: Grallaria varia; assembly: GCA_013396735.1. Taxonomy (NCBI): domain Eukaryota; kingdom Metazoa; phylum Chordata; class Aves; order Passeriformes; family Formicariidae; genus Grallaria; species Grallaria varia. The sequence continues at coordinate 1,130,353 of VWZG01009480.1, forward strand.
AACACAAAGATAAAAGATCTTTATTAATACAATTAGATTGACTCTTACAAGTCACGGATAGCTTTGCAGGAAAGAGCTGCTGTAATGACCTTTCAGTATTAATGGTATGAACAAAACTTCTTTTAAGACATCTAGAGCAGTCTGAGAAAAGAGACAAAGTTTTTGGTGGCAATGGAGGTGACAGGACAAGTAAACGTAAGTTCTTCCACTTAGCTTGCAAATTCATAACAATGACATATGCGTGATTTAAATCTGAGAACACAGTTCAATAAAAAAATGAAATCAAATCTGTATTAACAGTATACAATTTGTTTAGGATGTCAGGGATGGCAACTTCTGACTTGCTGTGGTAGCTTCAAGTTGAATCCGATAGCACAAAACACTCTTAAGAGGCCTGCTGTGTTAAGTCCTGGTGTGTCTTCCTGGAGATTTTTCAGGGAAGGTCCTTTGACATGTATGCTGGAGTAAGAAAAAGCATTTTAAGAACCTCTGGATTTGGCCATTTTGAAGCATGTTTGTATTGCTTCATTTTTATGTATGTTTAGTTTGAGAAGACACAGAGTTCTCTGTTATGGAGAACTGCAAAATTTAAAGTTTTGCTTTGATTCTGGGAAAAAAAACCCTGACCCAACCCAACCCAACCCAACCCATGTTTTAGATTCTTCTAGTTACTGAAATCATTACAGATGTTGTTTACAACAGCTGGTATAGGAACCAAGGGACTGGAAGCACAGACAGCTGGCTCTCTGTGACATCTGCATGATGAAAGCATGTATCAGGATCTGGCCAGCCTAGGAGTCTGAAAGACCAGGGAGTGCTGCAAGACACCCTGTGACATGTTCCTCAGTACAGGGTGAGCTGACAGGGAGCCATGCACATTTTCAGGGGACCGTCACTTCTGTCTGCACGTGATAATTTTGTTACTTGCACTTTAGGTCTCATGTTGACACCTGAGATTGGACTTCTGTTTTAGTCAGCTTAGCACACCTCTAAAGACAGCTGAATAGTTTAAAATTGGCTAGGAGAGATTATACTGTGGAAATGCCTTGCAATTTTGTGAGTCCAAAAGTCAAGCCCGGAATTCATTTGTGGGTAGTCACTTAATGCCCTTACTCAAGGCTAGAAAAAGTCGGTATCACTGGGATTATATTTCACAAGCTATTTGCTTTACAGTTAGGGAGACAGTAGCATCTGTTTGTTTTGATCCTGCTTTTAGAAAATATTTCAAATGATTGGGTGAGGAAAGGGGATAGACGTATAACTGTGGGTCTCATGTTCCGGTAAGAGTTCACAGCAATTTTCCAGTGCCTTTCTTGGTCAGCTTTTTTCTTTTTCTCTTGAATATGTAGTAGCTCCACTGGATCACTTGTTTTTCAGTGCTGCGGGCAAAGTTTACTCAGTTTGTTTGTTTAACTTTCAGCATTTTAAGAAATAAAATCATTTTTTGCTGCACGCAGGGAACTGTTGAACGTAGTTATTGATTAATTATGCTAATTATGGTTCCTTAAATATGTATGAAAATGGTAGAATTATGCAGCATGTCTTTTCTTTTGAGGAAGTAGTTTGGAAATATGTTGCATTGTCAGGCTGAGTGATTTTTAAAAATTATTTATTTATTTAATTTGTTTTGTAAATAGTAATTCAGTTCATCAATTTTGAGCTAATGTTTGAAAAGAAAGTTCAACAGACTCCTGGCTGTACAGTGATGACATACTTGTACTTAGTTCTTAATTTCTTTTCCTGTCATAGTACAGTGCTAACCTGGGTACAAACGATGCTTGCATAGAGAAGCGAACACCACAGCAGAATGTCCATTACTGCTTCTCTATGCCATCAAGAGGCAAAATCCAGGGCAGAAAGAGTCGTAAGAAAACATGGGGTGATAGGAAAGAGGAGTATTGGGAAAACAGACAATGTATGAGAATCTGGTGAGGTGTGGGGTTGACTGGCCATATGTGGGAATGCTGGAGCTGGATTTATGGGGCAATACTGTATTTTTGTGTGCATATTTAGCATTGAAAATTAAACTTGATGTGATGTGAAATGAGATGGCCTGGAGTCTCCAAGGATGGGTTGTTCCCTGGTTCTGTTTTGTTTCGTTTTTTAAAAAATGTCATAATTTTTTTTGATGGAAGCGAACAGGTAATTTAAGGAAATCACAGACCATACCTCACAAGGACGAGGCCTAATTCAAAGAGTCTGCATTGGCTCATGATGTCCAGTTGCTGTCCCCATATTGCCACCAGGACTGGGAGCAGCCTACAAAAGAAAGGAGGGATGCTACATTAAGTTTGGGCTTCTCAAAGGAGCTTAAGGAAAATAAGAGAGAATTGTTTTTTCCTTTAGCTTTTTGGGGAACCCTGTCACTTTCAAGCATTCAAGTAAATTAGCAAGTTGAACAGCTGTATCCCTCTTATCTTGAAGAAAATGTGCGTTCCCATATTCAAGCAGCATCTCTGCCTATGAAGTGTAAGATTTTGGAAATACACTGAAGGAGCTCTTGAACTCTGTTTATCATCCTACTTCCCCTGCCAGCCATGAACATGCCTCTTGTTTTGAATGAGAAGATAATATTGGGGTATATCATGCAGGGAAGGGAACAGAGCTGTGGGAATATGCTTAAGCTGCAGTTTTGCATCACAATTACATGCTTGGTAGGAAAAAAATATCCTTTTTTCTTCATACCACTTTGTCATATCAGCTAGCTTTTTCTAATCTTCCTAATACCTCCTGAATTCACAAAGTAATATAATGCAATTAGGGCAAGTCAGAAACATCTAAAGCCTTTGAAACTGGCATTTGCTGATTCATTGAAACTAAAGTATTTGAGAGACTTTAGTTTTCCAGAAAAAGTTGAGAACTAGGGGAAATAAAAATCAATAATTTTGATTTTATTTTGCTATGGAAAGTCTTGCTTTTCCATTTTATTGTGATACTGAAAAATTTCATTCTGATACAGTGAGTCAGTCAGTGATTTCACCCTGCCTTCTGTATTCTTTCATTGGATGAGTGTCCACTGCTTCAAATTGGGACAGTTTACCTTTGTGAAATTGCTGCATAACCTGCTGCAGTGTGACTGATGCATTGGAACTGCAAATTGATACTTTTTCTTCTTTGATGAAAGAAATAAAACAGAGCTGTCAGGACAGAATTCTTGCACTGTAGCGGTTACTTCGTGTCCCATATTTGCATCTGGGCTGCTTGTGCTACTTATGTGTGAAACTGCAATTATTCAGTCATTTATCCTGCTCCTCTTTCTTGTTTCTGGTAAAAAAAAAAAAGTGGTACTTCCTTAGAAGAGTTGCTTAAAAGAGGGGAAAATTCTAATAAAAAGCAGCATCAAATTGGCACAGTCATTCTGATTCTGAATATTAGAACCAGCAAACTGTAGCACAGGGTGGCTCAGAAACAACTTTTTCCCATAGCCCAGCTTAGGGTAATGAAACAGAGGCCACTTCAAACTTGGTTGGTGGTGAAATGGTTATAGAAAGAACAGTGTAATGCTAAGCCATGAAAGGTGAGAACCTTAAACCACGCCAGTCAGATCCCACTTTACCCAAGCTGGACTCTTCTGGAGTATAGTGTTTCCCATGTTACTGGTATTTTGGAATAGGTTTGTAGAAACTAGAGCAGGTGAGTGTAGGCCTGGATGAGATACTTATGCTGGCCTCTGTGGGATCTGATTTTGTGGTCTCTTGACTGGTGGTCAGGAAAGAATTTAAATTGTCAAGGAGCAGCGATGTTTCTTGTTAGGCCTCTTTTTTCCTTTTCTTCATGTCACGGCCAGGCTCCCAGCATCATTAAGGAATTTTACTTAAACAATTGGTGTTCTGTTGCAAAGGTTTAGGATTGTGATAATATCTTTGCTTATTTTTTTTTTTTTTTTCTGATTTATTCCTGTGGCTCACTACGGTGTCTGGAGCGTTTGATGTTCTTTTCTTGTGTCAAATGTCTTGGGGATTTACTTTTTGGCTCGTAATGTCGCAACATAGAATCATGGAATCACGGGGTGATTTGTGTTGAAAGGGACATTAAAGATTATCTAGAACCAACCCCACTGCCAGGATGGGGCATCCCACCCTTAAGGGAAGGGGAACATCCAAGATTTGTAGATGCTCATGGTCAGAAAGGAATTACAAAAGTCAGAAGATCCACAATTTATCTTCTAGGGCTCTCCACATGGGACACCTTCCACTAGATCAGGTTGCTCAAAGCCCAGTCCAGCCTGACCTTAAACACTTTGAGGAATGGGGCATCCACAGCTTCTCTGGACAACGTGTTCCAGTGCCTCACCACCTTCATAATGAAGAATTTCTTCAGAATATCTAATCTAAACCTGCCCTCTTTAAGGTTAAAGCCATCCCCCCTTGTCCAGTCTCTACATGCCCTTGTGAAAAGTCCCACGCCAGCTTTTCTTTAGGCCACCTTTTGGGCACTGAAAGGTGTTATAATGTCTTTCTGGAGCCTTCTCTTTCCAGGAGGGGCACATAGTAGATATTATTGTGTAGCCTTTGGGGATAAAAGCTTGCTATAGTATTGCAGGCAGCTCAGCTGGATGATTCATATATATCCTTTCCATGGTGTGCTGCGGGACCTTTCACTTTGTGCGAGTTCTTCTCGGGAATATTTTTTTAGGAATGAAATGAGTGTGGAACACTGAACTACAAAGATGGAGTGGAACAGGGAAGGGTGAGACATACATGTTCCCTGTGTGGGAAAGGACTCCGATGTCTGGAAAGACTTGAGAAACACATTTTCTAGACCCAAGACGATGTAGAAATGCATGAGTGAGATATTTAAGTATCTGGAGGCAAAACATTATACTGGGAAGTATACAGAGACAAGAGAGTTAATTGATATGTGAAATACACAGAGTAATTTACCAGCATAAACTGTTAACTGTCAGAGAGTGAGTCTTGCTGTGGCACAAACACTGAGGTTGGACATAAGATAGAAACAGTAGCAATGACAAGCTGCCAGGCAGACTCCGGGTTTTGTTATGTAATGAAGCAATTCCAGATTTTTGAGTGACTGGTGTAAGCAGTTGAAGATTTTTCTCTGAAGCATCTCATTCTGGAACTGCTTCAGCAGTAATGATGTGGGTTGGGCAGCCTCACCCATTCCAGTGATTCTTATATTTGGCTATTATTCTCCTAGAAGAGTAAGAAAACAGTACTTTATCAGTTCCCCACATTATGTTTCTGGTAAGACTAATTATCGATCCCACCACTGAATAATTCACTAGTGTTTTGTGCAGTAACTATGTATAGGTATGGGAAGTACCAGCCCAGAGTCTTGATTTTGTGTCTGAAAATCTTCACAGGCTAGAATATGTCCAGAAGATGCATAGGCAGTAGCTGTCATTCTGGAGTGTGGCCAATGAAACCCCTCAGTTCTGCACTGGTGGGGTGACACTGCTGATGTAAATGCTGTAAAAAAGGTAGATTATTGCAACTGTAGCATAACATGGTAGTTTGGATACAGATAAATATTTGTTCTAGGCCTGCTGAGTCCCCACATTCACTTTCATGTATAGCATGCAAATCATTTGTGGGTACAACTGGGACAGTCTTCAATTTGCAAAGATTATCAATAGCAAATGATACTTACCCAAGAGCCAAAAAAACAATGTTAAAGTTCCTGGGGTTCACATCCACCCTGAGTTACAGCTGACAGCAGCAGGGCATTTTGCTGCTTTGAGTGAGACTGTAGCATGGAAAATTACTCCTGTCTCAGAGTTTAGAAGCATCATCATCATGCTGTCTTCCAGGCAGTGTTTGCATCAGCTCTGAGACACAGTTTAGCATCTGCTTGGACTTTCAATATCTGACTTTCCAATAACCACTATAAAATGTGGTTTAGTATAAGGATATATCTCTTAAAGTGGTTTGGCAGCATTCCCAGTGATTCCAGGGGGAAGAGCAACTAGGACTTTTTCTCCAGCTCTGAGCCAGCTGTCCACTGGGCTGACCAGGGTGGAGCGGTGTGCGCTTTGGCTCTGCACCACAATTAGTGAGTAAAGATGTGGACTAAGCTGTCCTTGGCTGCCTGCAATCCTTTGGCCATATGCTGTGTAATTCAGAATGCTGGGTGCCAGGGTCATGCAATGGTGCTGCATGGGGCTGGTGATGGCTGGGTGAAGATGGAGGAATGCAAGGCATGTGCTTTGCTAGGTAGGTGCTTCATCACACTGCAGCCATCTCCCTTGCAGACTGTGGAAGTGAACACGGGGGAGAGCAATCACATTTGAGCTAATTTGAAGACATGTTAACCAGAGACATCTACTTTTGAGCTTGCTGTCTTAGGGTCCTTTTATAGGTAATGATGAGTAGTGAGCATGGTGTCTCTCATGCTCTGACCAAAAAATACAATAATTATCCCATTTCTGTCTGTCTGGTATAGACAAACCTGTGGTGATAAACTCAAACCCAGACTTCTTGTAGGCAGAATGTAACCCTTAGTCTAATGAGAGTATGAAGAGGTGGGGTAGATGACAGAGGAGGGGAGTACTGAAGGGCTGGTTCAAAATTATCTTGAGATGCTTTGTGTTCCTGTGACTTCACAGATAGTGGGCTCTCACATATGGTCTGGATTACATGCAATCTTTGCCCAAGTCTCCCTTATTTCAGGCATGTAGTGTCTTCTGCGTATCTGTGGGGAAGACCTGTATCTCATGCTCTGCCCTGATTTTCTTGGGTAGCAAGCTGATTCTTCTGACACAGGAAAGCAGCTGATGTTCCCCCCTGCATGGTCCTGTAAAGCCAAAGCAGGCAAATAACCTTGGTGTGCCTTGTCAGGTATCATGGACCATCCTGTGGCCCTTCACTCCCTTTTGCCAGTCAGTTGCTGCCGACCCACCATGACTGCTGGAGTATGCTGAAAATATTTCACACTTTTTTAATAAATTAAAAGAGAGCAGTCCTTGGAAAATACAGTTTGAAACATTAAAACAAAACAAAAAAAGAGGTTAAAAACTTTAACAATCTTTTTCCCATTAGTTGGAACTGATAAGCAAATGCAAACCATATAGCAGTTGTCACAGTCTTCCTTTGTCTGGTAACAAAAGATGCCTATTTCCTTTCGGGCCTCATTATTTTCTCCAAGGAAGTTATTGTTGGGAGATAGGCTTTCCAGCCTGCCACCTGAGATACTGTGTACAGGGTCCTGGGGAAGCTTGCCTGGACATGTTCCCTTTGTGTCACTCCCATTCCCCTGCCAATCCTGTCACCCTACCAATCACTGGTCCAGGGATCGATTTCCCAGGACCTCCCCTTTTCCTGCCCCTTAAATATCCACCACCTTTTACAATAAAGTAGATCGGTCCATGTGCCTGAACTGCACACCGTGCCTGTGTCTCTTCTCTCGGGGCTCAGTTGCAGCAAACTGCAGCTTAGAAGCTAAGAACCCGCCGGTCTGAATCTTTTCCCTTGCCCATAACCGTGGCAAGTTATTGAACCTCATTTCAATTTAAGTAATACAATAGGTATTTACTAGCTACTATAAGCAGAAAATTTAAAATGTATATTCAGTCTTCAAAATAAAAACTCATTATTTTAATACGAAACACAGATATCCTCCAATCAACTAAGAAAAAGTAGCATAAGAAAAGACATACAGCCATCAGGTCGTGGAGAAAAAGGTAGAGTTAAAAAAAAAAAAAAAAAGGATTTCCAAAATGCTTTTTGTCAGATCTGTCAAGAAAAGGTGTTCATGTTGAACGCTGGGATTCATAGACAGGAAAGATTAATGAAAATGAGGGTTTAATTAATGTAAATAACTATAGGTGCAATGGACAGGAAACACTACTAATTTACGGTATCAAAATCAAACCAGACCCATCTGATAGCTTTCTGTGAAAACTGATTATCTAGAAAAAGAAAATAAGACAAATGTGATCAATCTGTATTTTCAGTAGTACCCTTGAAATGGTGGCACAGCTGTTCCAGCTGAGGAGGGAAAGAATTTTCAGCAGTACCTCGGAAATTGCTAAAGCAAATATCACAGTAAGAAGCAGTGAAAGTATAAGCATCAAGCTTCAGGGCAGTGCACAGCTGAACTTCTAAGTGTATTTTAACTCCCATGCCTTGGCACAGACTAGCATTGCACGCTTTAGAGCATTAGCTAAACTTGAAGAACCAATGCCAGTGCAAAGGATGATCAAGATAATAAACAGATGAACAGAAAAACTCAATTTTTTTTTTTCCTGTAAGATGAGAACTTGCTGATCACAGCATGACCTTCAGATGCCAATATAATCCAGCTGTGACACACATTTGTTTCTAGTCTGTATCAGGTGATGTTTCCAGCAGAGATGAGGAATTACCTTACTAGAACATGGCTTATTTACCTTAACAACAACACTAGGAGAGGATATGGTTGTTGTCTATAGCTAGATCAAGTAGTATGAGAAAAATGGGGTTTGGTTGCTATCGATGGAGCCTTACTTTTTTTCCAAGTCCTCATTTTTACAGAGGTTATTTTTCCTCCCAGTAAGACAGTAAGAACTTTTGTATGTGTTTCATGCAGAATATGTTCTTTAGGAGTGTTCAGTGAAAAGTTCAGTTAATGCAATACAATCCTTTCTTACTACCTTTCTTCCTCCCTCCCTGCTTTTCTCCCTTTCTCTCAGCAAAACCACCTGACTCTTCAAGCTCTTTGCACACTAGTTCAGGCCATTAATTTTCTTTTCATTGGTGTTTGGGCAACTAGTTAGTTACTGGACTGCCGACTTCTCTGCTTCCTCTAACACCATTGATTGAACCATGGTTCCATGTAAACTGTGTAATCTGTGATTTTTTTAATACCTAAAACATCATCCTGATTTAATGTATCCTGTCTTAGATACATTTTTTCCATATCCTTTGTACTACCTACTTGTTGAAGGTTGTGTTGGCATGGCTGTGGCTAATGAAAACCTTTTCCTCAAAGATAAAATGGCTGGCCAGCTCTTGCTGCACTGTATGGAATCTCTCAAAGTCAAAAATTGTTTTCCTGATTGATTTTAATTTAAAAAAAATGTAAATTGCTGTACTATGATTTGTAGCCTGAAATAGTTTTGGAGTACCCAGCTGGATTGGTTTTGAATGAAGTTAATGTGGTCCGTGGGTTATTGTAGATATTGGGTCCTCAGCTCTACTGTTTGCTAAAGTAGATGTAGGTACTATATATGGAAATTAACCAGCTACCTATTATAATTGTATTAGGCACAGCGGTACACTTAATCTCCTTTTTTGTCTAAGAAATCCAGAATAAGTGTAAGCCATCTGGCTGGTTATATGAGCCTGTACTGGTCTAAAAATTAAGGAAAGTGTTTTAAAACAATTCAGCCACTGGATTTATTGCTCTTCCTATCCTTGTGTATTTACATTTGAGATGTCTCTAATGAAACTGTTGTTTGGAAGTGGGCCTGTAACAAACACTGAGCTAGTTTACAAAAACCTCTTTGGCTCTGAGATTGTTTTATGGATGTCTTCATGGAAATATGCTGGAAGTTTCTGCTGTACCTGTATCTTTGCCAGTTACTTAGAAACAAGGCAACTCTTCAAACTCTTTCCTTCCAACTACCTTCCTTTAAAACAGGCAATATTTGAATGATAGCCATCTGTGTCACTTAGATATTGACCTAATTACCATAATCACGCATGGCCTCCTGACAGGTGCTAACATACCTGCCCTCATGGTACCTGTGAAGCAGAGCACTGCTACTCTCTGGCATATATATAGCTGGACAAAGGAGGATGAATGATGCTGTTACAGGAAGTGTGTGAACTTGCATTTCTGTTATTGTAGTACATTTTGATCTTAAAACTGGGATTTCTCCCAGAATCCGTTTTCTTTAAATAATTGAAAATATTGTTCTAGTAAATTTGCATATTACAGCTTACTGGTGGAATTTCCAAAGACATGGTTATACAGAATTAAATGCCAACCCCAAAGAAATGGCTGAAAAAGTGCACCTGAAGTTGTGAGTTAACTGATGTGTTAAGGTTTTAATTTGTTCTTATATTTTTATCTGTATTTAAAATGGTCAAGGGGAAAAAAATTAAATAAAACTGTCTAGTCATATCTGAAATCAGTAGGAAAGAGAAAAGATGGATATATGGGCACTTCGTCTTTTATATTCATAGTCCAGTGATGATTCTCATTCATATATACAAGGGGCTTAACATCACTGGCTTTATACTGTGTTCTAGGGCAATTTGAAGTTTAGTATTGCACTTTTTTATAATAGGCAAAAGATAACTTGTGCCAGTCCCTTTGATTTAGGCTCTATTTTTTTTTTTAAGATTCCGTTCTGCAGCAGTGTCAGCCCAAGGGAAAATAATCTTTTGTAGGTTTCTTATGTAAAGAAAGCCCAATATCAAAGTTACTGTCTCTTCTTCAGAAGATGGCTGTTTTCTCTCCAGAAGGGAATGTGCGCTAGCAAAGAGCTGGTTAAGGAAGCTTACAGCATGTTAAGTTGTTTTTTAAAAAAACTAAAACCAACACATCCTAGGCCTCCAGGAGTGCACATTACACTGCCAGAGCAAAGTCTAAACTTGACTGTGGTAAGTATGTTTACAATTCATCCAGTTGGCGCAATATTTATAACTACCTCAGTCTGTTAACATGATGTTAATTCTGGTTAGAAAGTGTCTAGCAGTATGGTGGTGAGAGCCTAGAAGCTGAAACAGGGATTGCTGAAAGAAAAGTAGCCAGTTAGATGTGTAACTCTATGTATTAACCAACACTTGCCCTCTTCTGTGTGTGGCAGCAAACACCCTAACAACACTCGTCCTTGGTTTTGATTTTTGAGGTGTTTTTTGTTTTGTTTTGTTTTTTTTTCCCAGTTTGTTTGGTTTCGGTTTTTGTTGTTTTGTGTTTTTTTTGTTAGTTTAGGTTTTCTTGTTTGTTTGTTGTTGGGGTTTTTTTAGGGTTTTTGTTTTGTTTTGTTTTGTTTAGTTTTCTTGTTACTGCTCCAAGGACTGGATAAAAACAGCTTTAGGTGTTTTACTGCGATTTTTTCCTCTTCATTGCTAAGGCTAGGATTGCAGTACATTGATGTAGTAAACCCCCCTGTCCTATATTGCTTCATATTAAAATATGGGATAGACTTTCAAAAAGGAAACAATGGTAGCTGGTATTTTTTTATTAACTATTAACATTTAGGTTCTTAGCAACTACATAAAAACATTTATTTGATATTATGTCAGCCAAACTAGTTGGATTCTTTGTCTACAAACAGATGAAACACTACTTAATTTCTACAGATAATTAAAAATATGAAGACGTTTATAATATGAGAACTAAATAATTTTTAAAGCTTTTTCTTTGTTGCAGTTCTCTCTTCTACAAGAGTCCCACTTTTAACTCAAGTGGTATTTTTATTCTGTTTGCAGGCTGCAAGAGTAAGGCAGAAAGACTTTTATGTGTACGCTTTGGAGTGAACACTTTTCTCTGTAGTAGAGCAATTTTATATCTAGTGTTAAACATGCATTTAGTAACAGACATAAAGGGAATTATTCATACCTCAAAAGTGTATTTTCATGGTTTCAGCACACTTTGGATGAGGTTCTAAATGTATTTCCCAAATCAAAAGAGGTATAAATTGAATCCAGTTTAATCTGTGACTGCAGTGTAGTAAAAAACTTGCAGAAAAGACTGTATAAATACACATAAATCATCCTTGCCCCTGAAGAAATGCAAAGAGTCAAAATTTGTTTGCACTGTAAAATTGGATGCCCCATTTTGTCCCTCCATCTCCTGACTGAAATTATTAATCGCTTTCTTGAATCTTTAAAAATGTGGTACCCCAAGAGCTTCTCTTCCCTCAGTTAATCTTTTTTCCCTCATCTTTCCCTGCACTGAAATTTCTGAGTTCTGGTTTGAACAGCTGCACTTTATCTTCTTGGTGGCTGCTGAGGACTGTAGCAATTCCTCAAAATAAATAGGTGTGGCTGAAGTCTTCCTCCTCCAGTGACTGTATCCTCATGATGAGATGGTTCTTTGCTGAGTAACTGGCTTGAGTTCCTCCTACAGTTTCCCAGATCTTCCTTTCATAGCCTAGCTTAGTGGAAGTAATAACATTAAGAAAGAATTACAGCTAGTAATAACCACTGTATTAATTAAAACTTGTCAGTTGCCCTTATGACTAATTGTGATGTTGCAAAGTTGACCAGACAGCTAAGGCATCAAGACCACTAGGTCTGAGTCATTCAGTTCTACTTGCCTTGTCCATCTGCATGGTCCTCTAAATCACCATGTCAGCCTTTCAGGGATTGTTGCTGATGTAAAACTTCTGGAAAGAAAGAGTCTACCTTAGGTCCTCTTGGTTTCTCCAAATCTTTCCAGGATTTTGATTCAGTATTATGTAATGTTCCAGAGTATATATCCTTCTCACAGTCATAACTTCATACAGTCACAAGGCTACCTCTTCAGAAGCCATTAGGGCTAAAAGAGCTGCACACATTGACAAGCATGTACCATTTGAGAAGCTTAGAGTATCCTGCCTTACCTCCAATTATCAGTCCAGAAGACACAGGTTTCCCAGGGGTCTTGTGTAGTGTCTGCCCGTGCAGGTGTTCTGGTAGCCCAAAGCATCCCAGGTGGTACTGCATGTCTCCTTTTCAGCAATGGAATCTTAGGTCACAAGTGGACATTAACCCTTCTGACACCTAATGGTACATGTCAGGATGTGGATCTGCTTTCTGCTTCATGGCGCTGGGATTCAGTTGCTGGAGGATAGATATCTTCTGCCATTTGTGTTGTGGAATTCCCATGATATTTGCACTGACTCGCAAGTTTGACAAAGAGCTGCAGGTGACCATACGCTTTTGTCAGTAGCAGGTTCTGGTTAGGCAGGATCTCTCTCATATCTAAGTTGGCCTTAGCCTTGAGATTCAGTTTCCTGGAAGTAGGCCTGTGATACCATTTGGATTAGAACTATGCCACCACAGAGCTGACTTTACTCAAAAGGGAGGAAAGCACTCAACAAGCCCTGCAATAGTTCCTTCCTCTCCTGATCACTGAGCAGTTTTGCAGCTGAAACAGTCATGGTCACCCAAAGCAGATACCAGTAAGTCGTGACTGCTGTGTCAAAATAAAGTTCATATAAATCCTGTAGTTTTGTACTAGCAATAGCAATACTATATTTACTGGACAATAATCCCTTTTTTCAGTAGTCAGCAAACTGTAAGCTATTACTCCTGAGCCTAGCAATGTCATGAATTGTCCCATGGTTTCTATGTTTCAGTCCCAAGCAGTGGTTCTTCTTGGAACTATTAGCTCTTTCTTGCCTCATATGGCCTCATGATAACGTGTAAGTCTGAGTGTAGTCCAAATTTTGTTCTTCTAGTGTATAGCTAGTCCTCAATTTGCTCAGCACATAATACTCTTCCACTTTTTGCAAATTATGAAGTATAAAAATGTAAGTAGGATTACAGCTACAGGATGTAGAACCAAATTCAAAATTCCTGCAGCTGAAGGGAACCACACAAAAGAGATTCCAATCAAGGGTGACACCCTGCCCTTCTCTATTGCTGTTCTTTGTGAGCAATTTGTTTGCTGTTGCAGCACACTGTAATCGTTGCTTTTGTGGCTTGTTTTACAACCAACTAGACTTCAGATACTACAGTTGAATGCTTTATTGTCTGCAACTATCACACAAAAGCTACTCCAAAAGTTACTAGATTAAAGTCAATTTACGATACAGTTTCAGTGATTTTTGTGACTTGAACATTCTTTGTAAATGTGTATGATTGAAGTCACACGCTTCAGTCAGTTCTGTTACAGGTTCTGTGCAGTGAGAGTTTGTAGTGGTTGCTTTTATGGGGTATGCGTGCAAACACAGCTGGATCTGACATAAATAGTTGTAGACTTATTAGGAAAAGACGGAAGAATTCCATATACGTGTCTGTCAAATTGTAATGTAAACAGTTGTCCAAAGATGGAAAACTGGTACATTCACATTTATGTTGCTTATCATGATGAGCTGCTTTTTACATCTGTCTCGAAGGCTGGCTTGGACTTTCCCTCTTATTCCATAGCCTGTTGTCACTGATGCACAGTTCTAATCTCAGAATGGTTAGACTTAATAGCCAAGCTTTAAACTCAGGCCATCACGTGAGTGACTGAATTAGATTTGGGCATGAGCAATCCAAATGTTTTGTTTAGAAAAGAATCTTGTAGTAATCACCTCAAGCATGTCCCCTTCATTCTGGATTGTGTTTGCCTATATTATAGCACTGAGTTCTGATCCAGTAATTTTGTTTTGACTTTGTTTAATGGTGCTCAGCTTTACCCCATGCACAAACACCAAAGTCTTGTTAGATGCCATTGTCTGACAGCCTGAAGTTTTTGCAGTCATTAAACAGTGTTGCCAACTTCATAACTGTCCTTGGTTTTGTTTGATCCTCGTTCCTCTGGGACTGCTGTGGCCTGTGATCTGCAACAGCTTCTAATATGTTGGTCACACATATGTTGACTGAATTTATAATTCCTATGCCAACTACGTAGAACCAAATGCCTCCATATTACTTAGTGGTGCTCTCCACTGGTGGAGACTTCTTCCAGTTCCTTTACTGTTACTGTCCAGTGGCTGTGTTTTTCTCACAGAGGAGCTCACAGTACAAAAAGCTATCCACCAGCACATTCATCCAGAAATACCTTCTGAAGCCATTTGGTGAATAGCATCCAGTCAAACCACCACTACCACAGTGTTCTCATACCTCTGATTGTCATTACTTTGTAGTGATGTACCTGGGTGCTGCAGCAGTCACTGTTTTGTTGTGAGAATTATAAAGGACCTTCGTTTTATGTTTGCAACCATGGAGCTGATATGTTTGGGTGCTGAAAAGGGAGAGGGTCTAGTTTAAATCATAGAAACGTTTACCGTAGTACACATTAAATAATTCTGTAGTGGTTGCTTATTGTCTTCTGCCATAGGAAGCTATCTTTCTCTTGTTCCAGCCTCTTTGAAGTGACTTCTCCTGTGAACAAATTGGATGAGATGCCCTTGATATGCTCTGGAGACCACCTGTTCTTGTAGTTTACTCTTCTGCTGAGCCCATGCTACTGATACTGTTAAATATGCCAAGCTTGGTAATTGCACCTTTCACCCACTCTGTAATTTCTGAGTCACTGTGTTAAGTCTCCCAGGAGCAGCACGTGCTCCTTTTTGTACAGTGAACTGGCTTCCTTTGGTTTTGTGACAACAAAACCGCTACTGCTTCTGGAGAGGTAACAAAGTGCAAATGAAGTGGCCATGCTGGAACAGCATCCCCAGTGTGGCTACCTATGCCAGCCTTTTTGAATGCTGGTGAGGTCAGGTTTTGTCCTGATCTCCAGTTCCATTGCTACACCTTCTCTAACAATTTGGTTAAAAGCTTAATCATGTCTACAAACATGGATATAGAATCCTGAGGAAGAATAAAACTCAGCAGAGATCTGAGCTTATGGAAACTTGTAGAGCAAGGAGCTTCTTATTTATTTTTCTTGTTGTTTAAGTGGTTAGTTTATTCCTAAAAACTTCAGTCTTTGATTTACCACTTGACCCATTTGTCAATTCACTTAGAACTGTGCTACCAAAGTTATTATTTCCGTTTGTTTAATTCATTCTTTCAGCAGTGTTTGAGTCTGACTGTAAGTTATTACATCATCTCTTCATGAAATTACATGGATTTGATTAGACTCTGATAAATTTTTCCATGTTTGGATAATATGAATATTGCATAAAGCTGGAGCACACTGAAATCATTGAGCAGTAGATGCATATAAAGTGGTATTGCTGCCCTATAAATATAGGGGGAAATTCTTCCCAGCCTTGCCCTGACAACAAAATCACAAAGACAGCATATCCTAAATCTGTTCTGCCAGACTCGGGGCATTTTTCGCTATGACAGGTGTGGTTTATGGTATAACAGAATTAATTGCTCAAAACCTGATCATTACCCAGTAAATCATGCTGTGTGCTTTTATGATAGGCCAGATTGGAGCATCAGAAATGCCTGATCTTTATGAAATTATTTGTTACTCCAATAAGCTCTTTCTGAGATTTGGGGATATATTTACTACTTCTGTGGCTGATGGTCAGGACTTATAAACACTTTGCCATGAATATTCATGCAATCTAATTTTATTTGAGACCCTAGCTGGGGAAAAGCCTCTACCCATTTATCTCTAGGTGAATTTCTGGAGCTTTTAGGGCAGCGCATTCATGCGCCTCAGGAATATTTCTGACTGCCAGTCTGTCAGCCTTTCCCAACTCTGCTAAAATGGATTTGCCAAATCCAGTATCATCTGATGTTCTAGTAGTAGTGGTATGACAGGGATTTCTTTCTGTCTTTCTTCTGGGACACTCTCAGCATTAAGTTGAGCACAAAATATTCCAGTACATCTGCAGAAGCAGTTGGGTCAATTCATTTTTATTCTTCTGGTGTGCCCAGGATAAGATTTGGGTTCAATTATTAACATCAGAGCCTTTCTATTCTGGGTGCTTTAAATGCACTAATAGTGGTAATGAGTCACCTGGGTTCTATATTCTATAATTTTCCCCCCAAACTATAGGTTGTCTTCATCATCTTCTTTCCAAGATGGGTTGTTTGTTTAGCTAGTTAGGTTAGGTGCAGCAAGCTGAAATCTTCTTATCACCTCCTTGTCTGTTGGGTACACATATTGATAATGGAATTTAGTTTTATTTATGTTTACCTCTATCTCTTGCTACAAACCTTTATGAAACCAGAGGTTTGGAGTCACAATGGATGCCTTCTCCTTGAAAGTACTATTACAAATACTGTGTATTTCAGTTTTTAGCATCCATTTACTCTTGATGCTCTGACTCGGCATTGATTTATCATCTTTATATATTCTATGTATGTTTTTTATGTATCCGTTTTATATGAATTTTATGCTCAACTTTTTTGCTCACTGCTGATTCTAGCACCATGTACTTCCTTTCTGACCAGAATGTGGCTTAAGACCCATTAATGTTCCATTTGCTTTTTTGGTTAATGATGTATCTGGTTGCCACAACTGTTACCATTATTCCCATTAAGAGTTCCTCTGAAGTCATGGTGCTTTTTTCATCCTCCTTACTCAGCACATCGTCTGACGATTATCAACTCTTGTTATCTTGGTTTGTGCTGTTTACTACTTCTTGTGCAGTTCTGTGCACTTGCTTTTGTGGATTACGACTAAGTTATTCATGTGTTTTCCCCTTGTATCTATATTTTGTGTATTTGAACATGTCATCATGATTGGAGCCTGGCCTGTCCTCCAAGAGGTTCATGCCCTGGTAGATGATTTTGCCATTCAGTCTCAGTACTGTAGCTTTTGTATGTTTATGTAGCTCCAGCAAGCCCCAAACAATTTTGATGGCAATGACTGTATCTTGGTCTTCTCCTAAATACCACCTGAGCATTGTGTCCCAGATTCTGTTATCAGGGACTATTTTAGTTCACTTCAGTACTGCAAGATTGTCTCTGAGCTTTAAGTCACTCAAGAGTACTGCTCTGTACTTTTATCTTCTTTTTGTACTCGGTTTAAGAATCTCTCATATCTTTAATATTCACATGGGTCACAACATTTCTTGAACTATTTTTATGCAGTTCCGTAATTAATCTCTTCTTTCAGAGGTAACGGAAAATGATTAAACACATCAAGTGTCTCAGAAGTACTTGTTGTCAGAAATAAAGCTATTTTTATCTCGTCTCCCATCGCTTCTCAAAGTCAAATGCCGCTTAATTCTTTTCCAGATGACCTTTATATTTTCAGAGACTGTTTGCATCTCAGGAGACTTCAAACTGCTTTCCCAGCCCACTCATCTCTTGGTGCTTTAGTTTATTTGGACAGGATATCAGCTCCTGTGGTTTTGCCAGCCTGTCTGTGTGGTGAGTGGAGGGGAACAGGCACTTCTCGTCTCACTCCATCTGGGCATTAGGAAATGCTTGAGTGAACTGGGGTCTGGAGACATTTCCCCCCTTGCTCTGGGTGAGAAGTGCACAGGTGCAGGAGATGACAAAAGTGAGGTGCAATGAGTCCCTGCCGAAGATGTGTGGATGGTGGGATGTGCAGAGTGCATTGGCTGGTCTAGCTGCCTTCTCTCTTGCTGCCACACCAGAGAGTGCTGGCCCAGCTAGTGGCCTTTCAAAGGCAGGGTAAGCCTGAGAGAGGCTTAACTCAGGGCTTGTGCCATAACATCCAGGCTTCCTGTACTTCAAAGGAAAGATTTCCTACAGCAGTCACCTGACACTATGAGATCAAGGGGCGTTTTGTTTCCTTCCATCACATTGTGGTCACTTTGTGTCTCTCTGCTGCATATCGGTCTGTGATGATGTTCACATATGGCTTTGCATGCAGTATGTGAAAGTAGAAGCCTTACCACTCTTTCATCTTCTATGAAATCCAGTAGCAAAAGTGTAAAAATAACTCTTACCTGTTGTCTTCTCTTTCGAGTTTGTTTTTTTTTTTTCCCCCTTCTATTTTTTGGAGTACCTGCAATGCATCTTGATGCTTTGGCTTAGCTTCTTGCTTTCAGGCTACATTCTCCCTTTCATTCTCATTCTAGTAAAGCTTCTCTATTTTGCCTGTGATGGGAAAAAAAAAGGGTGTTTTATCTAACTGCTGTGCCTTCAGACAAGGATTTAATACCATCTTTTGTGCTGTTTCTGTAGAGTACCCCACCAAACAGAGGCATTGTTCTGAAGTTAATACACTGATCTACAACTTAAGGTATCTAGTTTAGCTTTTCTACTTCTATGCATGTTGTAACATCTCTGTTCCCAATTCTTAAAAAAGGAATGATATTGGTTCTTTCCTTATGTGTTGCAGGAAAAAAAATCATTGATGTTCATGAGGAATCAAAACGTTACAATGACCACTACAGTGTGAAAACAGTGACTAAATTATGTTGACAAAGGAACTGGAAGAAAACAGTGTAGTTGAGGTGTGCAATCAATACTTAGAGCTATAATTCTAGCAAATTTTACATTGTGTAGTTGTAGATTGAAAAATGTTCACTTGGCATTGTGTGTACCATTTACAAGCCTAATTCAGTTCCCAGGTTGTTGAGATTGGTCAAAAAATACCAAATTAATTGAACTGATCATCTATGGTAATGTTGGCTAACAGACTTTAGAAAGAAAACTAGAAAAAATACACATTTGGCAAGGAATTATTGGGGAAAAATTAAGTTCCTACATAAATAACATCTAGAAAAGTCCTGTGCTTTAAACAGGGAGATGTTATCTTGCTAGTTTTGAAATATGGGAAAAGCCTTAAGCAAGTATCTCTTACTCAGTATTAAGAATATAATTTGATTGTGAGAGAGAATGTTTGCTCAGAGACTGTGTGGGTAAAACCTACTTGACTTACGATCTAATGGTGTTACATGAAATGTGACATCCTTTGCTGTAGCTTTTGATTAAAATACTTGCTTTTGATGATATGGGGGAAAAACACATTGTATTTTCCCCTTCCTTGTACAAGGCACATTGTGACTAATCCCATACTAGACTTTCCCACATCACTCAAATAATTATATCCATTTCGGAATGGCTTTTGATGCAGAACTGAATAATGATGTTTTTGTTGGAGGTATATCAGCCCAGTTTCTAGTAATCAAAAAGCCTTTGTACACCTTTCCCAGTTAACTCTTCTCTTTGTATTGCTAAATCATAGAATCATTTAACTTGGAAAAAGCCATCGAGTCCAATCATTGACCCGGCACTGACAAGTCCACCACAGAACCATGTCCCTCAGTGCCACATCTACATGTCTTTTAAAAATTCCTCCATGGATGGTAACTCCACCACCTCTCTGGGCAGCCTGTTCCAGTGCTTGATAACTCTTTCAGTGAAGAAAGTTTTCCAAATATCCAACCTAACCCTCCCCTGGTGCAACCTCAGGGCCTTTTCCTCTTGTCCTGTCACTTACTATCTGGGAGAAGAGACTGACCTCCACCTTACTACAACCTCCTTTCAGGTAGTTGTAGAGAGTGATTATATCCCCCCCAAGCCTCCTTTTCTCCAGGCTAAACAACCCCAGCTCCTTCGTCTGCTCCTTGTAAGATTTGTGCTCCAGACCCTTCACCAGCTTTATTTTCCTTCTCTAGACATGATCCAGCACCTTAATGTCCTTTTTGTAGTGAGGGGCCCAAAACTGAATGCAGGATTTGAGATGTGTCTTCACCAGTGCCAAGTACAGTAACACTTTCCTATTCAGTTTCATTAACATGCAAATAGAGAGTTAATACAAGATAATTCATTTGAGTGTGGATAGAAGTGTTTTTGTGCAGTTTATGTGTGAAACGAATGGTATTATTACTGGTTCAGACGACACAAAATTGAGACAACTTGTTCTGGAGGAACTAACACAAATTATGAAATCGTGATGTTCCCAATTATAATTCTTGATTTGCTCTTGTGAAGGTTATGTATCATGATAGATGTAAGTATTGAGAACTTGCAGAATGATCCGTATCAGTGCCAGACTCAGGAAGGTCTTAATGATCGCGAGCAGGAATTTAGAGGAGTAGTCAGGCAGACAAATGTCTATATATTACTAAATTGACTTAATCTAGTGATTCTTTGACTATGTAGATCTGTACTGCAATAGAGTGGGCAACCTCTTACACAGTAGCAATTTTTCAGATTGTGAAGCTTGTTTGCCTATGTTGAATTACTTCTGCTGTCACTGGAGTAATTTGGTAGGACTAGCCCACACTATGATATTGCAGGAGTTTTTTTCTGCTTTGGAAATATGTAGAGACTTCATCAAGGCTCGGTTTTGGCATTACTGACTGACTCATACAGAGGTCTCTTTAGGGCTCATCAAACACGACCAATGTCAGAGTTTTGAGTACAGATAGGGTGTGGTTCAAATAGGTATATTTGGTCGGATAGTCAGGAGACGAAGAACATATTCACTTGAAAACGGGGCTGTGTCTGGGCCTGAAACATGAGTCAAGTACAAATACAGAAATTGGCTTAGCTAAGGCCAAGCTATGTCTTTCATTTTCATGGAGATACAGAAACTTACGATTTTCTTAATGACGAAACCACTTTAGGAGTAAAGTGGATGCTGTTTCAAAGCTTTCCTGAAAGTCTGTTCCTGAATAAGTCTGTTCCTATTCTAGTAAGCACAGAGAACACTCATCCTACCCACAGGTTCCCAGTGCCAGTTTAGCTCAAGCCTCAGCAAGCTCAAGAATGTAGTTAATATCCCCCAAAAAAGGTGTTGGTCAAGTCTTTGGTTTCTAACAATATGTGCTGTTCTCTGAATACAAGTGATAATGACAAGATGACCCAAATTCAACAGCCTGGGAACCAACACACAAATTTTAGCAGTTTTGCTCATAACACGCGCGTGACTGCAGAACCCTTCCTAGAGGAAGTTTGCAATCAGCCTTTTTTAGTGAGGTTTTCCAGCCAAGCCAGGTGATCCATGAGCACTGCACACCTGTCTGAGCTAACAAGGAGCAAAGTACCCCTCAGCACCTTGCCGAAAAGGAACATGAAGTCACCATGCTGTATGTCAGTAGAAGTACTGAAGTGTGGATTGACGTGGTCTTAATCCTAGTTGGATGTGTACTAAAAATATGTCACTGTGATCTGGAAGTAAGATTTCAGATAAATATAAAGGAACTGATGGTGGTTACTTCCTGCTTATTTTCTCTGCACGTAACTCCAGTTATAAGTAATAGATATCTGGAAGGTTTCAGCTGTCCCAGCAGAGGTACAGTGTCACTTGAGCTCCTCTAGGATATTCTCATCCTAGGAGTAGGATTCATTTGCCTGAAGATAGATGTAGGTGAAAATTATAATTTGACACATTCTTTAGTATCCCAAGTGTCTCTGTGGTTAAGAGATGTGATTTAGGATTAAGTGGGAGACTCACAGCTCTCTGAAACTGGCTGGAATTCAGACTGGAATGCTCCGAAGTCTCTAAAACTCCATTAGACACCTAATTTTAGGCAAATGAATTCTGTTCCAGATTTCCATAGAGACTCTCTGCTTTGTCACTGGCTTCTCCCAGCTTTATTTCTATGCAGTTCATTGATCTACATCCACAGAGCCTGGGGTCTTTAGTGTACTGTTCTCTAGATGTAGCGCTTTTTTTTAATGGAAATGATACAATTCCGCTTCATGCACACTCCAGAGGGCAGATGTTTAAGTGGGCTGCTTCTTGTCTGCTTTCATCTGCATATAGAGCATGTCTTGTTTAAACCAAATAACAGATTTTGTCTGTTATCGTTGGAGAGAGATGGACTCTCAAATAGTGACTCACCTGCATATCTTAGACAAAAAGATTCTCATTTTCTGTAGAGGCAGACTAGGTGATTTGCTTAGAAAGTAGAGTTGAGTGATATGATCTCACATTGCTACCCTTCATGTTTTTTCCTTCCGATGAGGGAGTTAGCAGCACCTCCTTATGCATGTAGAGGGATTAACCTGCAGGATTCCCTTCCTCCTTTCTTCATGGTAGATCCAAAGCTACTAAAATTCTGGAAGATCTCTCTCCACAGTTAGGAAGCAGGGAGGGCCAAGAGTTATGGGGCAAGTCCTCCACAGTCCTTGAGATGTTTTAGGTGTGGGCAGCATGCTTGCAAGTGCAGATGACAGAGATGAAATTGTATGTTTGAGAGAGTGCGTGGTGGTATCTTAGCATCTGAGACAGGAAATCTTGAGATGAGTCATATCCAACAGAGGAAGAATATATGGCCCCTTTATGAGGGAAAATTTGGGTGTGCAAATTTGAGTTGCAGGTGGTGACAAATTTGTTTCCAATGGCATTTTAAAAATCAGATTTAAAGTATTGAGTGTTGGTCTTGATGTGAAATGTCTTTTCTTCTTCAGTATAATGGAGCTTCATTGTGAACTAAAATGAAATCTTTACTTAGGTCAGCTCCCATTTTTGATGCAGGCGTTTGAAGTTGTTACTATAATTTCTCACTAGCATCCAGATCCGTTGTATTAATACAGACAGATGGTCGCACTGCAGCATGTTTATTTGAGCTATTGATGTATTATAAATGAGAGCATGTACATGGAAGTTTGCAACTGAGAGCGTGATTCAGATACACGCACATAGGTGTGTACTGTGATTCACAGTTTCCAAGGTCGTTCTATTTGGGTTTTGGGGACCACTCTAGAAGGGCATGGATCTAGTCTCCTGTAGAGCTAGTGTCAGATCTGCACAGATGTTTTATATACTCAAAGACAGCAGGTTTCTGTATGGAGGGTGCTGGACTGAGCCTTGATTATTGATCTTACCTTTAGTTGTCCTTTACTTCCAATTGTTTTTCTGCCAGCAGTGATAATTACAATTCTGCAAGAACATTAAAATGATAGAATTTGCTATTTTCCTGGGTAATTAACAATGCCTGTGCCAAAAATGATGTTCATAGTAATGCTGGTAACTGGAAGTGATTGTAGTTCAAAGCTTAATTAGTAAGAGTATGTGAAAAGGAAATGATGAACAGCAGATATCAATAAATTAATGATAAAATTTGCTAACATGCAAACTGCATGGAGTGGAATTATAAGGCTTTCTATATGGTTTATATTCCTGGGAGGGCTAAAAATGCTTGTGAAATTTTGATTAATAATCTGTCATATGTATTAATTGGATCTGTGACTGTATGCCAAGAATGGCGGTTCATGTTGTCACAGCAGATATGAACAAATACTAACTGATGAGTCTCAAAATGCAAATGTAAATTTGGAATAGTTATTAGGTAGACTTTATTCTAATGAGTAGATCTCAGAATCACAGAATCATAGAATGGGTAAGGCTGGAAGGGACCCCAGTGGTTCATCTGGTCCAACCTTTCTGCTAAAGCAGGGCTATCCCAGAGTACATGGCTCAGGATTGTATTCAGACAGTTCTTGAATATCTCCAGTGAGGGAGACTCCACCATCTCTCTGGGCAATCTGATCCAGCGCTTGGTCACCATCTCAGTAAAGAAGTTCTTCCTCGTGTTCAGGTGGAACTTCCCATGCATCAGTTTCTGCCCCTTGCCTCTTCTATTGCTCGGCACCACCGAGGAGAGCCTGGATCCATCCTCATGACACCATCCCTTTAGATACTTATAGACATTGATGAGGTCCCCTCTCAGTTGTCTCTTCTCAAGGCTGAACAAGTCCAGCTCCCTCAGCCTTTGCTGGTGAGAGAGATGCTCCATCCCCTTAATCATTTGTTGCCCTCGGCTGAACCTGCTCTGGAAGCTCCGTGTCTCTCTTGTACTGAGGAGCCCAGAGCTGGACACAGCACTCCAGATGTGACCTCACCAGGGCTGAGTAGAGGGGCAGGATCACCTCCCTCGACCTACTAGCTCTTCCTGATGCAGCCCAGAATACCCTTGGCCTTCCTGGCCACAGGGCACACAGCTGGATCATGGACAGCTTGTTGTCTACCAGGCCCCCCAGGTCCTTCTCTGCAGAGCTGCCTTCGAACCGGTTGACCCCAAGCCTGTACTGGTGCAGGGAGTTATTCCTCCCCAGGTGCAGGACTCTGCACTTGCCTTTGTTGAACTTCAGACAGTTCTTCTCTGCCCACCTCTGAGGTCCTTCTGAAGGGCTGAGCAGAACTTGGGGGTGTTGGCCACTCCTCCCAGCTTTGTGTTGTCAAATCTCATATTTTTCCTTTTTTAATCAATGACCTAGAAAAAAAATGACAATTTCTACAAATGTGTAAATGACAGAAGATGGGATATTGATTCACAGAGCAGTCAAAATACTTTGTTAAGCCAACTTCAAAGAAAAGATACGTTTTAGATGAGGAAGGGCTCTGGGGATATGGTAGTTAAGATGAACATATGCTCACATTGTAATTCTATGGCCATATAAGCAGAAATAGTGTATTAAACTGTCTCTGTTTTTACTGCTGGCAAGACTACTACTGGCATATTATGTCCAATTCTGCTTCTGCAGTTTAAGACAGATGATGACAAATTGGAAGAGAATCAGAGGAGAGCAGTGAGAATGGTTAAAGAGCTTGAAGGTAGTGCCTGAAGGTAATGCAAGGCTTCAGGAACTTAATCTGTTTAGCTTTCAAAGGGAACATCAAGAGACTGTTTCAACTGACTCTGTAAGATCACAGGAAAGAAATTTGCTAGAAAATATGTCCTCACAGTAAAAGATAAAATTATACCAAGAAAAGTGCTTAAAATCTGATGCTGGGGTAAATAGGAAATTTTAATAAGTTGAATTGAATTATTGGAATAATTTTTCAGGATCTGTGGCAAATTGATTTTCACCAGACTTTTTAAAATCCAGATTGGTAGTTCTGTATTCTGTATTTGTGTTCTGTTTCCAAGAAGAATATGTTTAAAGGTGTTTCTTTGTTTTGTACTGTTTCAGAAGTCTGGGTGGTTCTTAAGAATAGACTTTCCTTCTTTATATCTGTGAATCTATAGATAAAGTGATGTTCCTATAATGAAAACATGCTTTGAAACATGTTTGGTTAAATGTACTTTCATTTTTGTAAATAGTGGAAATATGTCTGACCTCAATAATAAAAGATAATCAAGGTGCCTAGCTAAAAATATGTTCAGTGCCTGAAATAGTATTTCGTGGAAAACTGAGATGCTACTTTTCCCAACCAACTAGCAATTTCTAGTTGATATATGGCATTAAAGAAAAGTTAATTTAGAAGTTGCAAACCACTGATGAATGAATAAGACTGGGCCCTTAAGTACTGTGTTTATTTGGTTACTACGTGACACTGGAAGTCAGTTCTTGAGACTAATTGCATTTCTTAAAATGGATTTTTGGATCCTTTAATTACAGTCTTTCTTTTCTACAGGCCCATGCTAAAGTGTGGCATCTCTACAATGACCATTTTCGTCCATCTCAAAGAGGGAAAGTGTCTATTGCCCTTGGCTCCCACTGGATAAAACCTCAACGTATGATGGAAAAAGACATAAGAGAATGCCAAAAATCCCTTGATTTCGTGCTTGGCTGGTTTGCTAAGCCCATATTTATTGATGGTGACTATCCAGAGAGCATGAAGAGCAACCTCTCGTCTCTATTGCCTGAATTCAGTGAAGTTGAGAAGGAGTATATCAAGGGAACAGCAGACTTTTTTGCTCTTTCGTTTGGAGCTACCCTGAGTTTCCAGCTTTTGGATTCCCACATGAAATTCCAGCAGTTGGAATCAATAAGCCTAAGGCAGCTCCTTTACTGGATAAACACTGAATATAACAACCCCCAAATATTCATTGTGGAGAACAGCTGGTTTGTTTCTGGTACTACCAAGAGAGATGATGCCAAATACATTTACTATCTTAAGAAGTTCATTATGGAAACTTTAAAAGGTAGGCCTGAGTTTTTATGATGATGTGCTTGAAAAAGTCATAATGCAGTATAGCCTACAAAGATGTGTTAAAGCACCAGTCTGGAAACTGATTTTAGTCTTCAGCATTCATCTTGGTACTTGTGAAATGAGACTTCAAATCCCTTCCCTGGGTTTGTTCTTTCCTTGAAGAACCTTAATATCTGCAGATAGAATTTGGTGAGCTTGATGCTGCTGTCTTTGAAGTCAGCAGGAAAATATCTACCACCTTTGGTGGGAGGAGTAACAAAATGTGTGAGCTATATTCTCAGTGGACTTAGAAGAATTGACTGTGTTACTTATTAATAGTAGTTTTCCTTTCCTTATCTTATGTACAATGCATGTACAAAATATAAGAATATGAATTTGAGAAGGTAAGTACTCTGCAATAGGAATTCATCTGAAAAAAACCCCAAAGACATTGTAAAATATATTTTAAAATGAAAATTTGGAATCTTTTCATTATACACCATGCCCTGACACAAATTTTGCATTGGTACATCTGTGGGCATTGATCACAGTAATCTGAATTTACATCAGTTTAAGGAGAACAGAATTGTTGAAGTTATATAACCTAAATAGTTTCATTTGTTAGCCTCTTATTTTTTTTTCTAAACAGTAAGAGAAATAAATCACCTTATATGTGAGTTACTTTCCAACTTCCCATTTCCTCATGCAAAACAGATTTTTTCAATCCTAGTAGTCACCAATAAACTGTTTGGGTTCCCATTTCCACTTTCATTGTCTTTTCGTGTATTAATTTACAATTTAATAACTGATTTACTCATATTCAGTTTACTGTTCTTGTTTTAAAAAGAGTATTATTGTAGCTATTAGTTCGGATGAGATAGCCATTGTGTAACATTGCCATTTTCATATGGTGGATGAGTCAAAATAGCTTTTATTTTATTCTCAGCACTAATGAAGATGCAGAGGGCTCCCCCATTGGTTTCCTCTGCTATCCCAGAAACCTAATTATTGCAAATAAATTAAAAGGTGAATAAATACCTGAGCCAGAATGGAAGCAAAACAGTAACTAACTCTTGCAAGTACAGTGTCGCTAGTTTGCATAAAGTCAGATGAAGAGATCATCTTCATGAAGGGGTGATATTCCAGTTGCCCCTATTTCTGCTTAGTTTTTAAATTGCTGGAAATAGATACATGGATCTGCCCTTTAATCGCAGCTGGCTGGAAGCAATCTCAATTTAGAAAGCATCTTTCCTTATAATGTGTCACTCAGTAAATAATAATAACACAACAACAGTATGACAAACTTGTCATATTAACTTAAGAATACTAGCACTTGGCTAAACCTTTTACAGATAAAAAAGATAAAAAAGAAAGCCGAGACAGATTGGACCTACAGAAGGGACTTTGGTGTCATTACATGTAAAATTATTGTACCCAAATCTTCTGCTGTTAGAATCTGCAAAATCCAAAATAAATACCAAAGTGCTTTATGCAATACCTAGGGGAATTTAGTTGGGAAAGATCCACAAAATGCATCATGCATATGGTACAGCATTAAAGACCAAAGAAAAGGCACGGGCTTTCTCTCTGAGAGATGTAGGACATGTCTATCCAGGGCAATAAAGCACTGCAATATGGAAATTCTTGAGCTGTTTATCACGAGAGTCACTCCAGCAGTCAAGGGACAGTGAAATGACTTTGGAGCTATGGCACTGAAAAACAAGGATAATTAATTTAGACACGGCTGCATAAATGTGGTTTTGCTGCTTGCTAGATCTGGCCAGTATCTTTGCCTGTCTGTGTGTATGCACTCTTTCAGACAAAGCTTCCTATTTCTACATCTATGTTAACAAGTAAGTGCAGCCCAGTGGGAGCAAGGCTGTACAGTAACAAGTGACGGTGTTGAAGGCCAGGTGTCCACGCTTTGTGTATTCCTGAAGCCCATTTCTGGATTAATTTCACCCAAAAGGAACCCAGGTCATGCTTCCTGAGACCATTCTGTGGTGTGAACCCATGATGAGAGAGATTTGCTCAAAAAGTGTGCTACTGATTTCAGTTGAAAAGCTAATGTAGATGTCAATTTTGATGCCACATGCTGTAGACAAGCTCCATACAGACTTTTCTTTTCTTTTTTTTT